>JASDQU010737871.1:179186-220875 GCA_032191745.1 Picea mariana
ATACATTTCCCTCATAAAAGAGGGTTGCCTTCTAGGGAAAAAACCCTAACATAATCTCTACCGTTAGATCTGTGACCTTATAATGAACGGTCCAGATTTACAATGAAATTACAATATACTTTTATAAGGCAATTTTTGCTTCGGGGGCTTCGCCCCCGAACCCCCGCTGGGGGCCTGCTTGCCCCGAGACCCCCCAGCCAGGGGGATAGGCCCCCCGGACCCCGCAGAGGGGGTACCCCCCCTCTGCACTCCCCCGCTTGGAAGAGTGTACATACTTATGGGGTGTAAATACTTCATGGGGTATAAACACGGCTGAAAGAAAGGACCTCTGCATCAGGAAGATAATCAGGCTCCACAACCAACAACTAGTCCAACTTTTTTTGATGCAAGCATATGCAGATGAACATCAAGACTAAACAAACATATGCACTATATATATTCCATCGGAAGGACCAAACAACCGTAGAACTGTATGCATCTTAATTTTTTAACTGGAGAAATGTTTAACAATAAACAGGGCATGAGCGTGGGGCACCATGGCCAATCTGTATATCGCAGACCCCCGGAAGGCAGGGGAGAAATCTTCAACCTGCCAACCTGGCACCCACAATCGAGAAAGTGGGTAACTATGGAATAAGGTAGAATCAAGACCACGTATGTCAATCCGTTAGTCCGCCAACTAGTGCACGAAGGAATTTTTGGAAACCACACTAGGCAGATGAATTAGAAAACAAAACGGACAATAGAAAATGGAAAAAGTAGAAACAGGCAGGGCAGGAAGGCCCATTACTACGAAGTCATTGCTTTTAATTCTAATGTTATATACCCCCACCTGGTTTGTAAAACCACACTAGGCAGATGAATTAGAAAACAAAAGGGACAATAGAAAATGGAAAAAGTAGAAATAGGCAGGGCAAAAAGGCCCATTACTGCGAAGTCATAGTTTTCAAGTCTAATGTTATATACCCCCACCCGGTTTGTATATTTAATTTACCAGCACACTTGCTATACCTTTTAGAAGATTGTACCACATAACCCTCTACTGTTGCACAGAAAAATTCATCTCCCTATCCAAGCAACTTGTTTTTTCCAAGGCAACAATGCCAAAGATGCAATGGACACGAAGGAAAGTTAGTATGAAAACAAACATCTAAAAGAAAAAGAAATAGGTCTATTTACCTGCCAAAGATTCCTTCATCCTTTCCAGCCATTCTGTTTGTTTAAATGCAACAATGTAGCGCAAACACAACTGACATGAACCAGGTTAGTATGCAGGAAGCAACACATGTAACCAAGATAACTTACCATGCAGGAAGGCACACAACTAGCTTAACACATATATATACCATAAATGAAATACAAAACAACGCAATATGAAACAACAATACAAGCATGCACCTTTCTATATCCTCTTTAGCCGATGTAGTCAAGACTCCCTCCTTTTCTTCAGCTAATCTGTTTGTTTCAATGTGGGAACAAACAAAATTCAATGAACATTAATGGAAGGTGGTATTCACCGGAGAACAAACAATATGTACATACAACAAAACTGACTCAACGAACAGTCCAGAAAGGCAAAAACATGAACCTTTGTGCTTCTCTATCCATGGCTGTAAATGTGTAGATTTTTTTCCCTGGCCAAAATATATTACAAGGCACAAAATATCATGCAATTGCATGGCCACAACTAAACGATTTCTGGTTTTCCCTGGCAATTTATCGAGATATGCCCTTTAACCATGTTCTTTATCCTCTACACAGACTGTTGTGCACATGATACAAGCTTTTAGTTTTCTGTGGCAAACTACCCAGAAATGCTTCCAGACATGAAAATATAATCTTGCAGAATCTTTGTTGCACATATCATATCTCAAGCACAACACAAATTGGATTGTGCGCACACCAGTGTATGTAGAGGAGAAAGAGCATGTCATGTCATATATGCAAATCTGACCATACATGGTTTATAAATGTAGGCTGCATACATATGCTTTATTCCAACAAAAAAACAACGGATATTGTAACCTCACATGTAATCCTCGAACAATTTTGCATGCAAATTTTTTCTTTCATGGCAGGACTGGAGCACTAGGAAAATCTCACAGAGTAACAGATATCGGCCTCGACAGACATGGAAAATAACACAACTTCATGTCGATTGGTGGGTGCAGGGGCTTACCACCATAAAGCACCCTCAAAAAACAATAATAATCCAAAAAAAAAAAAAAAAATCTCAAACCACTGCCGCTGCACCCCAACCCTGCAAGGCCGAATCAAACAAAAGAAACCAGCAAGGACCAAACCAGCGAGAAAGCACGAACAGGCCGAACTGCACCCCCAAGTGCCCCAAAGCACAAACCCCAGCTAAACAAATAGAACCAACAACCCAGGAACCAACGAACCAGCAAGAACCACCGAGCCAATGAACAACATATGTATCTCCAACGATTACGAAACTGTAGCCCAAGCACAAAAGGAACCGGAAACATACAAGGAACATGCGACTACAAATAAGCAAACATTCTTACTTGCAAACTGCAAACACTAAACAACAAACAAGGAATACAAAATGAAACTATGGCATCAAAACTTACTCCGAATCGATGAAATGTAGAAGTGTAGGTCGAATCACCGACCAAACAACAACAAACCAGCGAAGAAGAACCACTCACCGAACCAGTAAACAATGTATATAGCTTCAACGATTACGAGGATGAAGTGTACAATGGAAACAACCGACAAACCAGCCAAGAAGAAGCACTCACTGAACCAACAAACAATGTATGTAGCTTCAATGGTAGAACAAGGATGAAACATACAATGGCTATTGAAGTGGCGGTAGACAAACAAGACTGTGAAAATTCACTGTATAGAAAATTTCGAGGAAAAATGTACTCCGAAAACCATATTTACATAAACATTTAAGACTCTCATGCTGTCTAAGGACCTCGTGGTATGCAAACATTTAAGCTGTCAGGGGTGTTGGAGGACGTCGCGCCATGTAAACATTTACGCTGTCAGGCCTATTGAAGCATCTCAGAACAAGTGTCAATACATTTCAAGAAATATACATTCGCCAAAGACACTATAAAATTTGGAATTCTCAATCACTACAAAGCTTGGATATCAAAACATTTGAATATGTCAAAACTTACGGATATATCTGGCTAGCAGAAAATTCCTATACAAACATTCCAACTAATGCTAGCATTAATCGACCTTCAAACAATATAGAGGAAAAATATATGATTAAAAAATACTGTCTACGAGAAAAAGTTTGGATATGTTTCCATATAGTACATTGGGAATAACAAATACGACAATAAGACCTCCGATCTCTTATCCAACCAGATCAATACATATATGTTACTTTTTATTATATAAAAATATATGCTTTTAATTCCATAGCTCCAACAATAGGTATTGTGCAAATATTTCAGGTCAAAGGACAGACTAATATGTAGTCAACGCATTATCGATCGCTAGAGTCCCTCTATGGCTACGATAGGGACTAATAAGTTGGATTCAAAATATTTCTCTTTGCAGACAATTTTATGACTGCAATTTTAAAGTGAGTTAAAATCCTGATGCTAAATCACAATTCATTAAGTATTTTGTTACTGCAATATTAAAGCAAGGTAAAATTCTGATGCTGAATCACAATTTGTTAAGTTGTGAGTTTGAATTGTAGACGTGCAAGTATGGCGACATTGGGAGGGCCAACAACTAGCAGGGTCAGAGGACAAGTGGACGAGTTGGGTGGCATATTTTCACCGGACGTAGACAAATGACGAAGGCTTATACACAACCTTTCCCTTAAAAGGACACCTTCAGTGTAATTATTGCAATTACAACAAAACGAGTTGATATTTATACAATTTTTGTATAACATACATGATTTACAATATTCGTCCTTCCTTAGTAGCAACAATTACTCCTTCCAATAGAATTAAGTTAAAAAAGAAGTGAATTTTTGTGTTTATCCTTGCTTATCAAAGAAAAAATTATAATGAGGAAGCAATTTTATTTGCAACTTATGTGGAAACATTATGAATTTGGTACCATGTGTAAAATTATGCATATCAGTAATGCGCTTGATTGATAAAAAATTACTTGAACATACCATAATAGCTCTTTTACTTCCTTCAAGAAAATAGGGTTATCAATATATTTTGCTTCGAAGGTGGAGAGTGTGGAAAGAACCACTATGTTGTCATCTCACTTGAGGAAACATTTAAATTATCCTCTAAAAGAAGAGAAAAAAATTACCTTATAAGAGTTTTGATAAAGTAGTTTAATCTCTTTATAATATACATGAGTTGAAGTTTTTCTTTTAATGGGGAACTCCTTGAGTGATTATGAAAGACAAACAGATTCTAGAATGCCTACCACACCTCTATTTATAAATGTGTTTCTACTTGCATCATTATGCCAAAGAATGATCCAAATACAAACTCTATTGTGAAAGGAAGTGCTAATGTTTCAGAATCCCCATAGAAGTTCCTAATTGAAATCAAAATTTTGACTCATCCCGAGAATGATGCAATCATAAACATGTTTGTAAATAAAGGTGTGGCAAGCATTCTAGATTTTGTTTTTGTTTCATAATAACTCAAAAAATGCCCCATTGAAATTAAATTTTTGACTGAGTGAAAGAACAAATACAAGAACATTTTGATCGGTTCATCCTCTAATACAATACTGTCTTTTTGCTTCTAAAATGTATTATGTTGAGATGAAAGCATTTATCCTTCTACTAAGATTTATTGCCTTACATTATATGTACTCATTGATGCACGTAGTAAAATGACTTACATTATTTTACTCCCTATGCATTTTTCTATGTAATCCTTATCTCACAATTCTGCATTTTGCACTTTGTATTCCTATACCAACACACTGAAATAGTGTTGCTAGTAATAATAAGTTCAAACCGGGCAACAAGGATGATTCATGGTCATAATAAATTAACAATGTTGATGATTTGTTAACGTTGTTGGGTACTATAGCCATGAGTCACCATTGTTGCTAGGCTTGAACTCAAGACTGCAAGCAACAGTCCTATGCATCAATGCCAATGATTTTTAGAGGGAATAATTGAAGAATTGTGGGATGGGGATTGCATTGTAAAATGTACCCATCAACGTCAATATATTGGCTTCTATATGTTGTCACAATTCTCTTCACATAAATTTCCCTCAATATGAAGTGGCATATTCGTGTCATGTTAACAACCTTTTTGAACATCATTAAATAAACACTTCGAAAAGAGAGGATTAGCCAACACCCATTGGCATTTTAAAATTCTAAAATGTAGATATAACGATGTTATTTACTAGGGACGTTGAAATAACAATGTTTGCAAAACAACGCTAAATTTAAAGTAAATTAAATTAGAATGATTTTTGCAAAAGCCTAATGTTGATGTTCAAACTTCAAAACAACATCATATAATCGTTATTATTTACCCCAAATATAGTAGTGACACACTAAACATAGGATGTACCATAGAGAAATCCATGAGGGTGAAACCTATAACAAAAATAAAGTTTGTGCTTTTCTTTTTTAATATCATATTTACAATTCAAAATACACAGAAATATTAACTCCCTAAGTGGTAGATAAACATTGTAGCCTAAAAAATAGGCTACTACGGTGTCATCTTCTTTCTTTATTGTGATTTGATATCCCACTCCTTTGCTCTTCAAAACTATAGCACAACAAACGACAATAGAAACATAACCCTTTTATCCCCTAGTAACTAAGCTTATAGCATATCCTCATAGTTATTTGGGTTAAAGTTAGAGTTTTTACATGCCGCAATTCTTAATTATGGTCAGGGTTTTAGACTCTCTATAATATTCTTAAATTTCAATAGATGACTAACTCTACATGTGTGATTAGTAGGATCTGGCATGGAATTCACTTGGTATTGTGGTGGTCAAATCATAGTTCAACTCTTAGGAGGCCTAAATCCTTTATACAAACTTGTATTAAGGTGATATTTGGACCCTTGGAAATCTCAGCTCTATGAGTACTAGAAAAACAACGAGGGTTTGCGAACTACATTCATAAATTATGGGGGCAAGGGATTTTCTATTTAATCATAAAAATTGGCTCTACTAGAAGTTTCATGAACCCAAACCACCACATTAGGAGCAACTCCTAACATGGGCCTAACAAGTCCATAGTTATGTTTTTCCACATAGGGACGTACCAAGAATGACAAGAAAATATATTGTGATCCATTTCAAAACACTTAAGGAGAAAGGGTTGTTCTATATGTCAATCATGGTATTACTCATTAAATTTTTAGTATCTTATTTCTATATTTACTTGATGAAGATAATACCGGATCTAGTATTTTGATGGATTGCATAGAAAAATTTCTACAAGTGAATAAGAAGGAAATACAATTACTAATTACTATAACTTGGAAACAATCATCATTAAATGTATTTGTCTCTCACATGCTTTCATATATTTTTGTTAATGGAGTATTTTTTTCAATTGTGTTTCTTCTAAGGAGGGATACATCATTGGTGGTGAAGATATTCAAGCATAGTCACCTCCCTCCATCCACTACAAGGAAAACACATTGTACATAGTTTTTTGTGGAACCTCCCTACAAAATTTCTCCCATGTCCATTTATAGTGGAGGTTGTTGTTGTGGATAAGTCTCACCTAGGGATAAGCAATACCTCCCTTAGATCTGCCCTTGATCCAAGACAAACAATGAGATAGACCACAACAAATTTCTCCCTAGATCTACCAGATTTGTTCTAGTTATGTTATCAAAGTGGGATGAAAAGGCATACCTTATTTCTAAAGGTTGTCCTCGTGTGATCCTTGCCGATGAAGCTCCAAAGGTCCAACTCCAGCTCTTGCAATATGCTACTTTCACACAATGAGACAATACACACCTTTCTCAAAATTCTCCAAGCTTTTAAGAAATGCAAATCTAGATCAGATCTAGCCTAATATACTCAAGGAAATATTATATCTAACACAAGTAGGTATCAATCATTGAATACACAAGCATTAGAAGGGGAAGACCATACTGATCTAAATTAATCAATGGAGAATAGTGCATCAATCATGTAAGCATACCTTGAGTCATGAAATAATTTCTCCTTTAGCTCTTGCTATAGCTCCTCCCTAGCCCTCACACAAGCAAGGCTAACCTTATATGGTGGTTGATCTTTATAGAAGAGCTCCTCTAAAATTTCTACAGCATGTACCTGTAAATTATTCCTCCTCCTCTTGCCCATCGAATGCCTTTTTTATATAGATTGGTGGAGGAGGCTAAAGGATGCTTCTAGATATCTAGAACTCAGTGAACCTTGACTAGATTAAGATTTATTGAGATCATATCACAAGAGAAACAACTCACCCAACATTGATATCGAAAAAAATTACTAAATTTAGAAGGTACATGGGCGGTCGTGGGTTGGCAGTAGAGTAGTCGATGATCGTTCATGGGATACCAATGATGTAGCTAGAAACTAGTTGCGTTCTGTCAAACAGTTGGGGTGAGACCACCCTTAAAAATCATTGAAATCCAGGGTACAAGGGTGTGTCTCAATAGTGAAGCATAAATGACTCCTCTATGTGTCCCTAGGGTGGAGAATAAAGTTGTAAAAAATGCCCCCTAATGTGTAGGTTCAAAAGAGGAAATGATGGTTGAAACACATTACAATAATCCTCACCAATGTGAGGCAGCATAAGGAGGGACTAAGAGATCAAAAATCCAATTAGTACATGCATTCAGAGGTCAATTATATATAGATCATCCATGAGGTAGGAATACCCATGTTTGGAAGGTAGACAAAGCATGGTTTCCAACACAATACATAGCATATCCCTGAAATGAAATGCAAGACCATGGCCATGAAAAAGTACATGATGGATCCATGTAATCAAATAGGTCATAGACACAAGCAAATACAATTTGGATCTATGTCGCAATATATATCAAGAAGACATCGAGCACCAATGAGAGTGCCCCCATAGTCTTCAAATTATTAATACAATAGTGATATACTCCATTGCAACTTGGGAGGGGTAATATGAATGAGTGATGTGGCCCCTAACCCAAGGTCTTTGTCCCAAACCTCTATGGTATGATTCTATATCATGTGAATAAATGATCTAATGTCGAGAATGGTAGAAACTATTTGATCATCGGTCGTTGAGGTATACCTTTAACAAATGCAAGGGGACCCACCAATGATGAAAATGGACCTCAAGGTACCTAGTACAATCTAGTGAGTGTGAATATAGGATATGATTTCGAACACCCATAGAATCAATCGATCAAGAGTCAATGATGTAAACACACTATTTATCACAAGGAAGCCTGCCACCAAGGACTGCAATCTCCAAGGTATTAGCTAGTTTCTAGATCCCTCTCCTAGACAATGTGTTGAAGTTGATAGGATGAGATCCATCGAAGGAGGGCCTTAGTGTATCCCCCATAAATCGACATGAAACATACATCGAGAGATGATGTGAAGAGATAGAATCACCAAATACAACTAACATAGGAATGGTTGACTTGGATGGTCAACAAGACAAACGATGGCTGACTCAGGTTTAACTTCCCTTGAACATATATCATGACATAATGATGACCTGGTAGCAAGACTCAAGAGAACCATTGATATAGTGCAACAATGCATGAGGCATCAAAGCACTCTCCATAATGTCTGGAAGAGTAACCAGTCAGAGGAGTATATGTGACTCATATGAATGGTATACAACTCATAGGAAAGATATAACCCAATTGTAAGACAATGACACAAATAGGTGCCATGTTCAAGGGTTACACGACTGGCACTGTCACTTTTGTAAATACATATCAATGGTAAAATAAACCCCCTCACTCTTTTTTTTAGTGTCTCCTTCATGGTTTAATGAGTGCGAAAGAGAGATAAAAGTGTGCTCGATAATGTCTTTTTTGTTCAGTTTTTACGAGCCCGAAAAAGAGGTAAAAGTATACCCGTGAAGTGAATTTTTCATGTTTTAGAGAGCACAAAAAAGAGTTAAAAGTTTGCTCGTCGTGTGTATTTTTCATGGCTTAAAAAGCATGAAAAAGAGTTAAAAGTTAGCTCCTTTGGAAAGAATGAGTGGCTTAACAACATGCATATATGTTCCAAGCACAAGGAATCGACCTAGGAAAAATGAATTGAACAGGGTATTGGCAAGTGAGGTCCACTCATAGTAACGGTTCTCTCCATGGGTGATGGTCACAAAATGGAGGAAAAATAATGCAAGTGGCGAGAGGTCAAATGTGACTGTAATGGTGGTAAGTGAGATCAAGGAAAACAACAACATAATAATATGCACCAAGACATGAGCAGAAAAATCATATGCAACCGTAAGGTAATGTAAAATAATGAGAACCCCCTCGAGATATGACCAAAACATAGATGAAGAGAGAAGAAGGAGGCTCAATTCTGAGTCATGTCGGGTCTACAAGAGGGCTCTCGAGCCTACAGGGAATCACATCATGGACACTAGATGGCAATCAAGGTGCTAACTAGGGTGCCCATGGAGGGTAGGCACTACCATGCAAGTTACGATATGCAAAACATAGTGGTTAATGTCAAAACCTGATGAGATTGAACCTAAGTCATTGTGATGGCAAAAGAGATGGTTAATAATGCAACATGGTGATGCACGGAAAAGCTTATCCCTATATTCCAATTCAAGACACATAGCTCAATTTTAGTGGATGTTTCTGAAACCCCGTAAAAATGTGACTATAGTCCCATAACAAGTCAAAACTAGATCGTAATGTCAAAAATCGATGGAAGAAAACCCATAAAAATGACAACAAATGCTCCAAAAATGAAAAAGCTAGAAGCAACTTACTTGCTATTCAGTGTGAAAAGGGTTTTTATGGATCCAAAAAAGTAAAATAACCTCTTTGTGGTAAAAAAAGTCATTTTTCATATTTACCCTTGGCGAAACTAGAGAGTTTGGCAAAAAACCCTCCTTCCAGCTAGATTGCGAGAGATTCAACCATTGGATTTTCAAACTGTTAGCTTCAGATAATTCTGGAGTCCCTTCTCTATATTTTCATTGTTTTTTTTTATTACATTTTAGTGGCTAATTTTTTTTTGGACAAGCCTGCATCTAGGTAGATTGCGCAGTCACGGGTTGTCTTTGGGCTCAGCGATGACTGATCCCAAGATGGCAGTGGGCTAGCCCATGATCAGACACTCAGGTGCAAACAGTTTAGGCGTGATTGCCCAAAATATTTTCAGATCTACTAAAATTTCCAAAGAATTTTTGAATTTTTTTTTATGGGGGTTTGTGTGTGCATTGTGCAGGACATCCTATCAGAATAATTAAGTGGAAGGAACCCGACCATGAGGTCAATGACTTGGAAGCAATGGGAGACCAATAGACATTGGTGGCACTATTATATTTTGGGATGCAAAAATTATTTCGATGCTCGAACATATGGTCTCAACCCCACATGTCAGACATCCAGGTCAAGTACTAGTAACTAGAACAACAATGATTCAATGTAGAGGGGAACCAAATGACTATTGAGATAAAGGATATATACTTCATCATTGGATTGTCATAGCATGGGTAACCGATGATATTGTTAGGAGGCCCGGGGGGATTAGGTTGATTGATAATGAACCATATAGAAGAATATCGTTGCATGAGAGCTAGTAGGATGACCAACAAGCTCCCTATCCAAAACGTGGTGGATCTTCCTTTGTGGACAATCCTGTTCAAAATCACTAGAGTGGTGGGCTCGACAGTGCCACATCTCAAAAGGTCTCATACAATATGCCTTGGATTGTCTTGAGCCAACAATATTTCACTAGTGCTCTGAGTTGCTTACCAACATGAAAGATTAATTGACATTGTGTAAAACTGGAAAACAAAAGCAGTTCGGATACGGGACAATATTGGTCACTTTATTCTTGGAGAAGATTCTTATCATGAGGCCTCATTGATTGTACCACAGGTGGGGTTAAGTGATCCAAATATGTTGCGGTGGATAGACCACATGGTGCGAGTCACATGTGGCAAGGTGGATAACTATTATGGACCTGATTGGGTGCATTGGTGGAGAGATCAGATTATTGTCGTTGAGGACTTCCCTTATGAGGGAAAAGAGTTTAGTCATGACCCATAGCTCACACCACCCCCTAGAGAACAATGGGGACCACTCAGTAAGACTTTGAAAATCATTTTTTGAAATTTTCAAGTTTTATAATGTTTTTGGGTTTTTTACAAACATTTTTTTTAATGCATCATAACTAACCAAGTTGATGTTTTGACACAGATGTGGGACCAACATGACCAACTGGATGGGGCTAAGATCGTCACAGGAGCAACAACGAGGAGTCATCCAAGGGGGAGGAAGGAGACACTGAGGACCTCTATGAGGTGTGAAGGAACCCCGAGGGGATAACAATGGGGGTGCCCCCCATGCAAATGGATGATATTCCACCACATTTGCAGTTCCATACTGTGGGTGTGTCTCACCCATTCCTACAGTTGCTCAGGAAAGTGGCTTGAGAAATGGTTTGCGATCATGACATCCATGCTCGGAATGACTAGAGGATAGTCTCCCCCATATTGTAGTACAACATATAGTTAGTTGATCGACATATATTGTATCAACAACAATGCACCATTTTTGGGATGATGTAACCAACCACTTCATATATATATATGTTTGTTTTGGCTTGTACTTATGGTTGTCTATTTATGTGATTGTTACCCATGTGTGTGTGTACATGCATGCTTTGTAAATGCTTAATAAATGTCACAAATTCCATTCTATAACATTATTAGCCAACAAATCAACTAATGCATTAGACCATCTTGGAATATATTGATAATCTATAAAATCAAAGTACCTTTCAAGAAGGTGAACCCTCAGATATTTGGGAAGTAATGCAGGGCTTCAGGCAAGATAAGCGTTATTCAACTAAAATAACATGAGTTGGGAGTCTAGCCTGACAACTAACCTGTGAATGTCGAGATTAAGAGGCTCAGAAAAGAGTTTGATGACCGCATTATACTATGCAATGTTCTTGGTTGCAGGACCAAGGTAAATTCCCCCTGAACCCACCAGTTCGTCAGTGCGTGAGAAAATAACCCAAGCAACGGAACCAATGTTTTGGGAACTACGATTAGTGCCATCTATGAATCCCACGTAGAACGAGGTGGATGATGATATATGCAAATCAAGAATAAAGCATGATAAGCATCAAACTGAGACAAACTACACACATAAAAGGAAAAGCACACTACTTCAAAATCTAATAATACATTATGTACAAAGCATCATGCGACCTAGTGGCCTAGGCATAACACATTTTAAGGTAGATCCCATTGTGAGGCTCTAGAAGAGGATTCCCATCATAATCAACTAACTCATAGCCCCCTCTATGCAAGACTTGTTTAACGATGTATGGACCATGCCAAAGGGGTTAAAATTTACCCGCTCCTAATGTGTCATGGTCTTGGTCATAGACCAAAACCAAGTCACCCTTCAAAGAAACATGAGGTCGGACCGATTTTTCATATTGGGCTTTTACATGCTTCTTATGAGTCTCATTGGTCATTGTAGCATCACAATTTGTTCATCAAGACGGGCCAAAAACAAGAGATGTTCTTCCTTGAGAGAGGTATGAGGAAAAAATTATATGGCTAGCTTCACAGATGGGATTTAGCATTCAATCAGTAGGATTACCTCGAGACCATAAACAATATGGAACGATGTAAACTGTTGGAAATATTGTTTTCATTGATATAAAAAATAGGGGGAGACTACATATGTCCAATATAAATATTGCAAGATGGAGATTGTTGAAAATATTTTTTTTGTATTTTTTATGCTCCGTTTGGATACCCTATATTTGAAGGTCTTTTTACTCTTAATACCTAGCTTAAATGGGAGCATAGGTTTTATGGTTGAAAATTTTATTCCAGGACCTTTATAATGATATATGGAACACCCTCTAACTCCTTAGGAATGAGGAGATATAAAAGATTTTGTCAGGTCGACCCAACTAGTTTTACAAGTCGACCCCATAAGTGAACATAGAAATACTATAAATATAGGATATATGTGTGCATTTGAAGTGTATCCAAGCAAGAAGAGAAAGTACAAGTGTGCATAAGAGATATGAGGTGCACACGAGGAGATGGGCAATATTTTTGGGGTCTAAAGGTGCACAATAGGAGTTTTCTTGGAATTTTAAGGGTGTGCTATGAAGAACTAAGGTCTATGATGTTGCAAAGTGTGTTGTTTTCAGGTTGTGATGCTACAACCTAGAATTATATTCTGGGAATGATTCTATGAGGTTTGCTAGGGAATGAAGGCTAAATATGACTAGGGTTTGAAGCTATCTTTGGGGTATGAAGCAAGGAGAGGTGTTGGAGCATGAAAGTTAAGGATATGATGATGTTGTGAAATGCATGAAGTATGAAGAATGCAGGTGAATTCAGAAGTAATATGCATATGAAGATCTTAGATTTCTACCTATACAGGTCTTACTGAGTTGGTGCTTAGCTAAAGAGATTAGTGTCTCTTGTAAGTTGGTGCCTACACAATATCCTACTAAGTTGGTGCTCAACTGAAGAGATTGGTGTCTCTAGTTGGTTGGTGCCTACAAGCTTTTATAAAGACAAGTTTTTGTTGTTTTCTTCAACAAGGGTTTCCAAATTAAACTCTATGTACTGTGATTTGAGTTTATATGCATTTATTGTCTTAAACTTAATAAATGATTGATGAGTTCTCATTTAAAGTAAAATGTATCTTATACTGATTCACCCCCCCTCTCAATATAAGCATAAGTTCAACATTTTATTTAAGAGTAGGTTCCTTTGGAAATAGTCTAACCATTGGAAGGAAAATCCCGGGAGAACACATGGCTAGTCAAGAAGAATTCCTCTTCATGGAAATGGATACAAAGTCTACTAATAAAGAAAATGAAGACAATCAAAAAGAAAAATTATATTCAAAAGAAGAAGACATTAATGGGGAAGTGAATCTTGAAGCAAAACTCGTTAGTGCCTTAGAAGAAATAGATAAACTTAGGGGAAAGAATAAAAAGTAGAAAGAGAAATTTCAAAAATACAAAAAGAAGGATCATGATCTCGATGAAACAGAAAAAAATAGTTATCATCTTGAAGACTCAACTAGAAAGGGAAAAAAGGATAGAAGAAGTGGTGAGAAGCTAGCTGAAAGAAAAGGAAGAAAATTGCAAGCACTAAAGTCACAAAGCCATCGAAAAAGGAAAACGAAGAAAAGCCTAAAATCTATGCTAATATTCTTATAGGCTCCATCAACAATGAAAGAAACAACATGAATGGAAATGATGACCAACATAAACTTGATTCTTCTCACAAGAACAACAAGAATGAGTTCAGAAGAGTTGTTCCACCAAGAAGGCCTTTCACAAGATACCAAAATCCCTTTCTTGGCTATTTTTTTTCTTGCAATAATTTTGGTCATAAAGCACTAGATTGTAGAGCTTATGCAAGAAGTGATGATGTAAGAGATAGAAATAGAGGTTCTTATAAGACCTCAAAGAATGATTATGTGAGCAACAAAACCATAAGTTCTCATGGGTTTGTTGATAGAAACTACAACTCATTTTCTCCCCTACTTGATTGCAATACTAAATGTTATAAGTGCAATAACTATGGGCACATAACAAGTGACTATAGAAGAAGCATAATAAAGTCTCCTAAACAAAATATCAAAGAAGATGTTCTTACCAAGCATAGATAAGAATACACAAAGGTGTGGAGAAGGAAGGAAGAATGTGGACTTGCAATGTATGCTCAAGACAAAGGAAGCCAATGGTACATTGATAGTGGATGTTCAAAACACATGACAGGGAATCAAAACAAATTTTTCACCCTAAAGGAAGAAAAAGGAGGCAATGTTACCTTTGGGGATATTGCTTCTGCAAGGATAGTTGGAAAACGTATCGTTAGTCTTGATAATGGAACGACTAAAACACATAATGTCTTATATGTTGAAGGGCTAAAACACAATCTTATAAGTGTCATCCAAATGAGTGATCAAGGTTACAACCACACATTTCATTCTAAAGGATGTGATATAAGGAAAGCAACTTCAAGAAGATTAGTGGCAAATGCAAATAGAACCCAGAGCAATGTATACATCCTCAATGAAGTCAAAGAAGAAAAATGTTGTATGGGACAAGTAAATGAAAGATAGTTATGGAATAGAAGGATGGGTCATATAAATTTGAAAATCTATTAAAACTCAACAAGACACAAGCGGTAAGAGATATGCCAAGGATCTCAAAACCTATTGACACTATTTGCAAGCCATGTCATCATGGGAAGAAGACGAGAGTTAATTTCAAAACAAAGGAGTAGTCAACATCAAAGCCAATGGAACTTGTACACACAGACCTTTGAGGGACAACAAGAACACAAACTTTAAAAGGTGAGAGTTATTGTATGTTGCTTATTGATTATTGCACAATAATGATATGGGTTACCTTTCTTAAAGAAAAATCCAAAGCATTTGAGAAGTTTGAAGCTTTCAAATTCCTAGTTGAAAATGAGTCTGATTTAAAAATCAAGTGTTTAAGATTAGACATAGGAGGTGAGTTTACCTCTTATGAATTTGATGAATTCTATGAGAATCATGGAATCAAGAGACACTTTTTGGTAGCAAGGACTCCATGGAAAAATGGAGTTGTAGAAAGGGATAACGTAACTGTACAAGAAATGGATAGAAAAATGTTGAATGAAGCCAAACTACCAGACACCTTTTGGAGAGAAGAAATTAGCACAACGGTCTACATTTTGAATAGATAAAAAATTAGAGTAAATAATAGAAAGACACCTTATGAATTATGGAAAGGTAGACCAACTACAATCAAATACTTCAAAGTATTTGGAAGCAAGTGCCAAAGAAAAATAAATGGAGATAATTTAGGAAATCTTGATTCCAAAACAAATGAAGGTATCTTTCTTGGCTATGCATCTGGAAGCAAGGGCTACAAATGCTACAAAAAAAGAGTGTGCAAGGTTGTAGATGGTATTGATGTAAGAGTGTATGAAACAATACCTCAAAAGGAAAAGTAACAAACAAATGAATATCCAGTAGAGACAATCTACAGAGAACGAGAAAAGGAAGAAGAAGAGGAAGAAGAAAATAAAGAACAAGAAGAAATAAAACGCCAATATCCAAAGACACCATCCACATTTGTTCAAAAGCATCATCCATAAATTCATATTCTTGGTGATATAACTATAGGAGTTCATACTAGAATAATATTGGACTTTTATTTACCATTTAAAATAGAGGCCAAGAACTTTGCACAAGCTAGTGAAGATAAGCATTGGGTTATTGCTATGAAAGAAGAACTAAATCATATTGAGAAGAATGAGACACGTGAACTTGTGTCTAGACTAAAATACAAGATTGTGATTGACACCAAATGGGTCTTTAGAAACAAATTGGATGGAGATGGACAAATAGAAAGAAATAAAGAAAGACTAGTTTGTAAAGGGTATGCTCAAGTTGAGGGTATTGAATTTGAAGAAACCTTTGCTCCAGTTGCAAGATTAGAAACAATCATAATGTTTTTGGCATTTGTGTGTTTCAAGAAATTCAAAGTCTATCAAATGGATGTCAAGTCAGTCTTTCTAAATGGAAATTTAAAAGAAAAAGTACATATTTAACAACTAGAAGGATTTCAATTGTCAAAAAACAAATATCATGTATGTAGACTGAATAAAGCACTCTATGGACTAAAGCAAGATCCCAGAGCTTGGTATTCAAGACTTGAAAAATACCTACAACAATAAGGTTTCAAAATAGGAGTTGCAAACAACAATATTTACATCAAAACATACAATAAAAATCCGTTAATCATTGTGGTTTATGTGGATGATATCATATTTGGAAGTAATGATGATAGAATGAGCCAAAATTTTGTAGAAGAAATGCAAAAAGAATTCGAGATGTCCATGATTGGATAACTGTAATTCTTTCTAGGGTTGCATATTTCTTTATCCAACTAAGGCATATTAATTTCTTAGACCATATATATCAAGGAAATGTTGAAGAAATTCAGAATGGAAGTCTGTGCACCTATCAATACACCCATGATCACAGGATGCAAGTTGAGAAAATATGATGAATCTCTATAATAAAATCAAACATTGTATAGGTCAATGATTGGTAGCCTACTATATGTGACAACATCAGGGCCAAACATCATGCAAGCAATAAGATTGGTTGCAAGATTTCAATCTACACCAAGGGAGACACATATGCAAGCAATAAAAAGAATATTAAGATATATGAAGGACACATTGGATGTTAGCTTGTGGTATTCAAGAAGTAAGGACTTCACTCTAACAACATATACATAGGTAGATTGGAAAGGAATTATTGATAAAAATAAAAGTACCAATGGAGGAGCAATCTTTCTAGGCAATTGTCTAGTATCATGGTTGAACAAGAATCAAACTTCAATCTCTCTATCCACAACATAAGCCAAATATATTGCAGTAGCAACATGTTGCATACACATTCTTTGGATGAAGCAGACACTGAAGGATATCGAGTTATAATATGAAGCAAATCTCAATCATATGCAACAACCCAAGTGCAATCAACATTTCAAAGAATCATGTTATGCACTCAAAGATGAAGCATATTTCCATCAAGTACCACTTCCTAACAGAACTAGTAGCTGAGCAAAGTGTCAAGCCATAATACATTGCCACCAAAGAACATGTTGCAACTATTTTTACCAAACCCCTTCCTAGAGCCACATTTGAATATCTCAGACAAAAGTCCGGAGTGATTTCCCTCTCATCTTGTCAGTTAACGGAAGCACAAGCTCAAGGGGGGTATCCCTTTACCATTGATGTCAAAGGGGGAGAAGTTGCAAACAAGGGAAGAATTGCCGACACAAGGAGAGTTGTAAACAAGGGGGGTGTTACAAAATTGACTAAGGGTTTTCTTCAATGACAAAGGGGGATATTGTTGGAAATATTGTTGTCATTGATGTAAAATATAGGGGGAACTACATATGTCCGATATAAATATTGCAATATGGAGATTGTTGGAAATATTGTTTTGGGATTTTTTATGCTTAGTTTGGATACCCTATATTTGAAGGCATTTGTACTCTGAAGACCTAGCTCAAATGGGAGCATAAGATATATGGTTGAAAATATTATTCCAAGACCTTTCCAAAAATATATGGCACTCCCTCTAACTCCTTAGGAATGGGGATATATGAAATATTATGTTAGGTTGGCCCAAAAAGAAAGTACAGGTCGACTCAACCAGTTTTACAAGTCAGCCCTATAAGTGAACATATAAACACTATAAATACATGATAGATGTGCACATTTGAAGTGTATCCAAGCAAGAAGAGCAAGTACAAGTGCACATAATAGATCGGCGGTGCGCAAGAGGAGTTGGGGAGTATTCTTCGGGTCTAAAGGTGTGCAAGAGGAGTTTTCTTGGAGTTTTAAGTGTGTGTTATTAAGGACTAATGTCTATGATGCTGCAAAGTGCAGTGTTTTAAGGTTGTGATGTTGCAATCTAGAATTATATTATGGGAATGATGCTATGAGTTTTTCTAGGGAATGCAGGATAAATCCAACTAGGGTTTTAAGCTATGTCTAGGGTAGGAAGTGTTATCCCTTGACCAAGTTTTGGGAGATTCTTGGTCAAGTTGACCATTTTGGACTTCAACATCTTGTCGAAGGCGGAGCGCAAGACGAAGCAAATATCGCGGGATCTCGGCCCCTTTTTGGGTCCTTTTTGGGATTTGGGAATATGTAACGGGAATGGGATGTCATCCCATGGGTTTACCCATGTTTAGGCCTATTTTGTATGTATAAATAGAAGGCTAGGCAATATAAGAAGTAGTGTGCAAGTATTGTGTAAGTTGGATAAGTGCTAAGAGTGGGATCTATGTGATCAAGAAGTGTAAGGCTTCATGCATACTGTGTGAGACTTGCAGATCTAGGTGCAAGTGGTTGTAACAAAACTGTGAAGGGCTCTATGCTGTAACGGTAGGAAGGAGGATCTGGCAAGTTGCCCAGATCTCCTGTCTTATGCAGAGTAAGGGTTTTTGGGTCTGTACATGTAGATGACTGATTGAAGCTAATAAAGAAGAAGAGTTGGTGGACGTAGCCCCAGGGTGGGGGTGAACCACGTAAATACTGTGTTATTCTGCTCTGTGCAATGTTCTGATGCGTTTATGTGTTATTTTCTAAGTGCTTTGAGATGATTAGATATATATGTTTATGCTTTGTGCTTATGATGGATCTTGATGCTAGATCTGATATAGATGGATGTGCTTAGTGCTTGAACCTGCTAGACCTGGTCCATTTAGTTATGCTAAGTGCTTATATACATTATATTTGGGTGAATGCTACGATGCTCTGTTTTTCCTGCGGAGTTAAGTAATGATGAACTAATGGTGCTGAGTGCTCTATTAAGTGCTATAATCACATATCTGTGTCCCAACTAAGGTTGCAGACACCTGAGTCCTGCAACCACCCTTGCCTCTACCTTGGGTGAGACTTCATCTGCTTCACAGGTGTTGTCAAAAGGGCCGATAGTTAGGGTTTTGTTGGTGCGTTGTTGTAGCGTTGAACCCTGGGTCTGCTGTAGCATTGAACCCTGGGTCTGCCCTTGTGCCAACAAATGGTTCCATTCTCGGGAGTAAAACTGTGATTGCTGGGAACTGAGGAAGAAGAAGCTTTGTGCAAAGATCCGACCTGAAATTGTGAAAGTTCTATGTGTAGATCTGTTTCCCTAGTGCGCAATATTCTACTTGATTTATAAAGCTCTTTGCTAAAGAAAGAAGTATGATCTGAAGAAAAGAGGTAATATCCAGAAGCTTCGTGCCCTAAGAAAGGTAAAAGTGAGAATTCTTGATTAAAAGAGGTAAGATCTTAAAGCTCTGTGCTCTGATAAAGGTAAGAATATTGAAAAGTTCTAGATCTAAAATCTTTGTGCTTTGTAGAAGTAAGACTAGTGGAAATTTTTGTTTCTAAAGTATGGATCTAGGCATGTTTGATAAGATTTGTCCTAGCTTCAAAACTAGGGCACTGATAGAAGAAAGAAGATTTGATATGAGTAGATTTGATAAGAATAGTGAAAGATATGTTATACCTATGCATAGAAAGAATGTTTAGACTAACGAATGGATGAAAGACCCTAGAAAGAATTTGTTGCAGGTTAGCTACCATGATCCTAGTGCGTAGTACAGGAGAGGCTGGGGATCATTTAAGAGAAAGAGAGGATTAAACCTCTGTTACAGTTGCAGAAAACCAGGACATCTTGCTAAGGAATTCCGTGGGAGAAGACCTAGTTGTCTTTGTTGTAAAGCTATGAACCATGAAGTTTTGGATTGCCCTAAAATGATTGATAAGGTTGAAAAAAAGAATATGAATCAAGAAAACCCTAAGGCAGATCCAAAAACTAAGATTATGGCAGAACCCCAGAAAAAATCAGAAAAAGTATTGATACAGATGAAAGAAACCCTGAATGATCACCAACATGTGAGCTTACCAGCGATCTTCAAAGAAAAATAATGCATTGAAGCAAGAATAAGAGACTTTGACATTGATTGTGTTCTGGATGAGGAAACACAGGTGAATATCATGACAGAAAGAATTTGGGAAATTCTAGGAAAGCCTGCTATGATTGATTCATTGGGCAAAATAAGGTTATTTAGAGGAAAGCTGATAAACCTATGTGGAAAGCTCACCCAGATATCTATGAATGACAAGGGAACTTCAACAGAGGAAGAATTTGAAGTTGTTAAATTTATTGAGGTTAGCGCTCCATTTTCTATGTTACTAGGAAAACCTTAGATTGAAGGAGATCAGACCAGAAGAAAAGAAGAAGAAATCTTGGAGCAGAAGAAGGAAGAGTTGAAAGATTTCATGACTAGGAGGATCGCACACTTGATTGAAGAATAGGAGGAATGAGCAAAGCTACTTAAAACTAGAGACTTGGATGTTGAAGTAGGAAGAACACTAGAAGACCCGCAGAAGACTGAAGTACCTATTCCAGATACAAATGAAGTATTACCGCTAATGTTTAGGAAAGAATCACACCAATGCGAAGTTGCTCTGCCAAAAGAAGATAAGAATCAGAATGGAAAAATGAACTTCGAGATGAAGCTCATTGGAAAGAAGGCTAGAGAACTAAGTAAGAAGAGAGATAAGATTGAAAAGTTACAGAAGGTTCTCGAGGGAACTTTGTAGAAGGGAAAATTGCAAAATTGGAGCTTCGTCGAGATATCAGAACATTGACACATGGCACTTCACCATGACAAAGCAATATAGTCGTTGGGGACATTATAATCATTAGATCAATGCTTCAAATGGATAGAAAGCCATTTATGGCCAGCCAACTCAACTCCACCACCTAGCTGATACAGTCGAAGCTCGTCTTCGATGAGTGCAAGAAGAAGCAGAGAAAGCCACCCAGGCTTTGACACAAGTATAGGGAGTCCTTGTAGAGAAACATAGTGCTGCAAAATGGGAAAATCTTGCTCTCCAAGTGAATTTTTATGAATAAAAAGAACAACTACAATAGGAAAAGGAACAATTGCTTGCAGAGCAACTCGAAGTAAAGGAAGTGGTCAACAGAGTGCTTCGCTCTGTGACAGTCATAGAAGTACAGGACAAAGAGCGAGTTCCACAACAAGTAGCACAACTTGAAGAATTGATCCAACAACTGCAACAACGCATAGCATATTTGGAGCTACGTGCAGTACCCGATACCCCTCAAGATGTAAGAGACCAAAGGGAAGCAACTGCCAGGAGCGCAGTTGAACGACTCAAGGCTCTTACCCTGGAATGTAAGAAACTCATTGATCGCGGTTCCCTGACATATGAGCGACTTGTTGAGAGTCCAAAATTAAGAGTATTGGAGTCATAGCTCCAAGAGGCAAAGTACCGAGCCGAAAAGATACAGGCACAACTGAAGTCCCTGTCAGCTATGGAAATAATGAAGCGCTCCTAAGAACAACGCACTGCACAACAAAAAATCCATACTATCCATAGCAGAGTTATGGAGATAACTCAGAAACTCCAACCTGTGCAAGATAAGGCCTATCATTTGTTTACAGAGGTAGAAGGCCAATGCGCAGAGCTAGAGTAGGTTGTCACTACAACAGAACAACGTCTAGAGGGACCTATCAATGATGCAATCATCCACGAGTTCACTGAAAAGGAGGTCATATCATAAAAACAAGTTGAAGTAGCTCGAGACAAGCTCGAGGCATTCGAAGCAGAACTAGTCAGACCAGAGTGACTCGGGATGAGTCACAAGTGAGTGTTGGGGGCTTGTTGGCCCTTGACCAAGTTTTGGGATATTCTTCATCAAGTTGACCATTTTGGACTTCGACAGCCTATCGAAGGCAGAGTAAAAGATGAAGTAGAGATCGAGGGATCTCGACCCCTTTTTGGGTCATTTTTGGGATTTGGGAATATGTGACGGGAATGGGGTGTTTACCCATGTTTAGGTCTATTTTGTATGTATAAATAGAAGGCTAGGAAATGTAAGAATTAGTGCACAAGTGTTGTGTAAGTTGGCTAAGTGCTAAGAGTGGGATCTATGTGATCAAGAAGTGTAAGGCTTCGTGCATACTATGTGAGACTTTCAGAGCTAGGTGCAAGTGGTTGTAACAAGACTGTGAAGGGCTCTATGCTGTAACGCGAGGAAGGAGGATCTGGCAAGCTGCAAAAATCTCTTGTCTTATGCGGAGTAAGGTTTTTTGGATTTGTGCATGTAGATGATTGATTTAAGATAATAAAGAAAAAGAGTTGGTGGATGTAGCCCCAGGGTGGGGGTGAACCACGTAAATACTGTGTTATTCTGCTCTGTGCAATGTTCTGATGCATTTATGTGTTATTTGCTAAGTGATTTGAGATGATTAGATATATCTGTTTATGCTTTGTGCTTATGATGGATCTTGATGCTAGATCTGATATAGATGGATGTGCTTAGTGCTTGAACTTGCTAGATCTGATCCATTTAGTTGTGCTAACTGCTTATATACGTTAGATTTGGGTGAATGTTGCGATGCTCTGTTTTTCTTGTGGAGTTAAGTAATGATGAACTAATGGTGCTGAGTGCTCTATTAAGTGCTATAATCACATATATGTGTCCTAGATAAGGTTGCAGACACCTGAGTCCTGCAACCATCCCTGCCTCTACCTCGGGTGAGACTTCATCTGCTTCACAGGTGTTGACGAAAGGGCTAGTACTTAGGGTTTTGTTGGTGTGTTGTTGTAGCGTTGAACCTTGGGTATGCCCTTGTGCCAACATGAAGCAGGGAGAGGCACTGGAGCATGAAAGTTAAGGGTATGATGATGTTGTGAATTGCATGAAGTATGAAGCATGAGGGTGAAGTCAGAAGTACTATGTGTATGTATATCTTAGATTGCTACCTATACAGGTCTTACTAAGTTGGTGCTTAAATGAAGAAAATGGTGTCTCTAGTAGGTTGTTTCCTATATAATATCTTGTTGAGTTGGTGCTCAACTAAAGATATTGGTTTCCAAATTAAACTCTGTGTACTGTGATTTGAGTTTACATGCATTTAATATCTTAAAGTTAATGAATGATTGATGAATGGTCATTTAAAGTAAAAAGTATATTATATTGATTCACCCTCTCCCTCTCAGTATAAGCATAAGTTCAACATAAAACTAGTGGCAATCTTGGCTGAGGTTCGATAGGCCCATAATGTCGAAAATAACATCAAATGTCAATTAGTATTATGTTTTCCTAGAATCCTCTGGATCATGATTTTCAAGATGTGATTGATAGCTTTGACTTGACCATTTTCCTGAGGATAATAGGGTGTTGAGTTCTCATGCCGAAAACCCAACCTGGAAACTAGTTTGGTCATCATCTTGTTTAAAAAATGGGACCCATGTTCCATCACTATATTCTTAGGAACATCAAATCTAGCAATAATATGATAGAATATGAATAATGCAACAACTGTGCAATCATTAGAGATTCTAGGCAAGGCCTCAACCCACTTGGTGAAGTAGTCAATGGCCATGATGATGTAGCCATGGCCATTAGTCAAGGTGGGCTTACACATCATGAAATCAATCTCCCATTTGCTGAAGGGACCAACAACAACCATGGGATGTAATGGAGCAGGATGAGCATGCATTTTTCGAGTAAAAAGTTGACACTTTTGGACAACATGCATACAATATTTGAAGATTGTGGGCTGAAAGTAGCCTGCACATAAAATATTCTAAACAGTGGCCAACCCATAGAGATGACCACCACATGAATCAGCATGGCAGTCATTCAATTTTTTTTCAGATTCCTCATGGACAAGGAATAAACATAAGATGAAATCAACCCCTCGGTAATAAAGAGTGTCATCAATAATGAGGTTGTTAGGATACAATCCTAACCCCTCTTCATGGGTCATTAGTTAGTATGATATGTTTTCTATGTAATAAATGCTGACATGAGTTAATAAGTCCTATTAAATAAAGAACAATAAGTCAATGTAAGAAGACTTAATAGAAGCTTCTACTTCTAGAAAGATATTCCTCTAGAAGTTTCCTTAGAAGGTAGAGTTAGTATAAATAAGAGTAGGAGGTATTGAATATTTTTGTCTTGGATATTATTGTAATAGAGCTCTACTCTAGTGGAGGTTGACCCCTCGAAGAGGCAAGTGAACATATCTATATTGAATAAAGATGCTCTTTCTGGTGTTATTCTAGTATTGCTCTGGCTATAATCTTGTTGTTCCATTACTGCTTGGTAAATATTTATGTTCGACATAATATAATTTATCTAGTATATTGCAAGTGGTATCAAAGCTCCTTCCTGGGCAGAACTTGTGGGGTAATTTTTTTTTTCAAGGTAGATATGTATTCCGACGTATTTAATCTACAAAGATCAGTTGTTACGTTCATAAACCCATGATCGGGGAATCATACATGCATGAACTGCAAGTGGTACTTAAGTGCACATTGTTGGCCACTCTTGTAACCCATGTTGGTACCCCTTTGAGTGGTTGCACATTAAACAACACCTGTATACATATCGACATAAATATCCTGAAGCCCTCCGTAGATAAACTGATCAATCACCTGACTTATATAGTGTCACTGAGAACAACACTTGGGAAGATACTCTCTAGTACCTGGGTAATCAGGTAGTACAACTAAGTGTACGATCTAGCCTTCTTAGTTGGCACCCTAAGATATTGGGCCAAGTAATACTGTTCGACCCCGCACGTATATAAGAGAGCTATAACACAGGGCAAACCCTTGCTTGTAGATACCTTGCAAACCCCAACCCTTGGGACAAAAACAACCGATCTATTACAATGAAACTTGGCCCTTGCTAAATTTTTCATTGTAGAGACACTCCCTGTTGACATTTTTTATTATTGAGAATTTGGGAATTCCGACATTGCAAAAGTATTCAGGTCGGATTATAACTCTACAGGAGTAAAAAATAAATAAAAATTGTGCCATTTGTGACTTAGTCCATTGGATTCTTCTCTTCATTCTAATCACAATGGCACCCTTCACTTTTAAGCCTTTTTTTTCCTGTGGACCCAACCCTTTCTGGGACACCCTTATTTGTGACCTATCCCATTGTAATCCTCTATTTTCGTGATCACATTAGCACCTATCATGTTTGTGGCCTAGATTTTCCATCCTAACCCCTCATCTGCTACCTAAGTTTCCCCAATGTCGACCACCCGCTCTCAGATCCAAGAAGACTAGGATTCTGAGGTGTTCAACCTAGAACAACAATTGTCCCCCATCCACACACAAGTCCAAGCTTCCATAAGCACTATAGTATAAGAAGTTGTCTAAGCAACGATACAACATATATTCAAGGGTAATATTGTTGAGCCCAATTTCGAGGACCCTCAAGCCTCCCATTATGAGCCTAATCATTCATCCTTCTCCACTTGGGATTCTCCACACTCTTAGAATAAGGTGCCCAAAGTTGACATGCATAAATTTGATGGATCCAACCCTGCAGGGTGGGTTTCTCAAATGGAACAATACTTCTCCCTTCATGATATTTGGGATGATGAGACCAAACTCCATGTAGGGGTTTTTTACTTGGATCAAGAATGATAGAAATGGTGGTAGTGGCATAAGAAATGTTATCCAGGACTATCCACTTGAAACATGTTCACTAAAGAAGTTTGTGCCTGCTTTGATAGGGAATCACATTTTTTGGGAATACTCACTAAGCTACACCAAACGGGATTAGT
This sequence comes from Picea mariana, assembly GCA_032191745.1. Lineage (NCBI taxonomy): Eukaryota > Viridiplantae > Streptophyta > Pinopsida > Pinales > Pinaceae > Picea > Picea mariana. The sequence goes on from JASDQU010737871.1 coordinate 205,490, forward strand.
CTCAAACTTCATCATGACATTTGAACAGTTGGCTATCCAAAACGAGGGCTTATCTGATTAATTTTACCTTGAATGTTTTATTAGTTGATTAAAGGACACCATCAGGGCTCATGTGCGCATGCATCATCCTACTACATGGTTGCAAGCATGCCAATTAGCACTAGAAGAAAATACCATACTTTAGGATCCACCCCTGAAGGCTACATTCCCCAACCATCCTCACCCCAGGGATAACCCAACTTCGACACAAACCTTAAAGGTCCAAAAGGTCTCTCTGGTAGAAATGGTGGAGCGTCACAAGGAAGGATTTTGCTATTATTGTGATGAAAAGTACTCACCCAGACATAAATGTAGGGAAAACAAGTTCATCCATATTGATGCATCAACTTCATCTTCCTTTGCAGACCTACCATCAGATGAAACTCTTGACCCATAGGATGCTCAACCAAGTGTTCACGTTGAATATTTCGTTGCAGTCCCTATGGAACCAGAAGAACCTGTCATATCCATTCATGCCCTTTCAGGTATTTCGGCCCCACAAACATTGAAGATCAAGGGCTACATAAAATATAAGCCAGTTTTGGTTTTGATTGTTAGTGGTAGCACCCATAATTTTATTCACCGCAAGCTTGTTGAGGAGATCTATTGTTTTGTCTGTCTTGTTTCTAATTTTCAAATACTCATCGCTAATGGGGGTGCGATGAAGTGCGGGGGACACCGACACTTTGAGAATGTCAAACTCCAAATGTGGGATTATAATATGAAAACCCACATGTTCTCTATTTCCATGGGGGGTTGTGGTATTGTATTGGGAGTGGAATGGCTTCACACTCTGGGACCAGTCACAATGGATTATCAAGAATTATATATGAGATTCATCCAGGAGGCTCACACCTATACCCTCTGAGGTCTCCATGTGGGCTCTCCTAAAATCATGAGCTCTCACAGGATGGAAAAAATGTTGAAGAAAGGCCACCATGGTGTGATTTCTCAATTTCATGCCATCTAGGTCATTGATCAGGCATCTCTGGTAGTTCCTCCTAGCCTGCAACTCATCTTGGAAAAGTACCCCAAGGTCAACCCCCAACTCATGATCATATCATCCCTCTCCTTCTGGGAAGTCAACCCCCCAATGTACGTCCCTACAGGTATCCATTTTCTCAAAAAAATGAAATAGAAAAGATGGTACAAGAATTACTGGAGGTGGGGTAATTCGCCCTGGTATGAGCCCATATTATTCCCCTGTGGTGATGGTATTAAAGAAAGAAGGTACTTGGCGCATGTGTCCCTATTTTCGTGCCCTGAATATATTGACCATCAAAGATAAGTTTCCCATTCCTGTCATTGATGATCTGTTGGATGAAATCTAGGGTGTCTGTGTCTTCATCAAATTAGAACTTCGATCCAACTATCACTAGATTCAGATGAAGGAGGCTGATATTCCAAAGGCTTCTTTTAGAAATCATGAAGGACAATATGAATTCTTAGTCATGCCCTTTTTCTTTTGCAATGCCCCATCCACCTTCCAAAGTCTCATGAATAAAATATTGAAACCTTACCTTCAAAAATTTGTCCTGGTTTTCTTTGATGACATTCTCATTTACAACCACACTTGAGACAACCACCTTCTCCATGTGAACTAAGTCCTTCAATTGCTACAGGAAAACCAATTGTTTGTCAAAAATACCAAATGTTCCTTTGGAGCCAGCGAAGTGGAATACTTGGGACACATTGTGGGTCGAGATGGGGTGAAAGTGGACCCCAAAAAGATACAAGCTATGCAGGAATGGCCACGACCCATGACCTTAAAGTGTCTAAGGGGTTTTCTCGGTCTTACAGGATATTAAATGAAATTTGTACACCATTATGGAAAAATTGCTAAACCCTTGACCGACCTTCTTAAGAAGAATGCATTTCATTGGACACCTACTGTCGAGCAAGCATTCATAGATTTAAAGCGGGCCATGTGCACTACTCCTTTCCTAGCAGCTCCCGACTTCAACAAAACCATTGTGGTGGAATCAAATGTTTCTAGCACTGGAATAGGTGTAGTGCTCACAAGATGGTTGACCTTTGGCCTTTACTAGCCAAGTGTTGAGTGGCCACAATTTGGGTAGATCTACGTATGAAAAACAAATGATGGCCATTCTCCATGCAGTGCACACCTACTGGCCATATCTTTAGGGACGTCATTTTCATATCAAAACATATCACCATAGTCTGAATTATTTTTTGGAGCATTAACGATTATCCTCCCTAGAAAGAAACAAGTGGTTGACAAAAATGTTGGGGTATGATTATGAAATCATATATAAAAAGGGCAAATAAAATATAGTCGCTCATGCATTGTCAAGACAACATGAGGAGGATGACTCCCTCTTTTCCTTATCCTTACTATTCCTTGATTATATTGAAGAAGTTCGACAAGAGTGGCTAACACATTTGACTATATCCAGGTTAATTCAATGCCTTCAGGAGGACCCTAAACCTTCCATCGACTACACTTGGCACGCAAATATTATCAGATATAAGGATCGCTTGGTTCTATCACCCTCTTTAGTACTCAAGCTGAGGCTCTTAAATGACTTGCACTCATCAACTATTGCGGGTCATTCGAGCTTCCAAAATACCTATGCTTACGCCCGTCGTTCCTTTTTATGGGAAGGAATGAAGAAGGATATGCTTCACTTTGTCATAGAATGTGAGGTGTGCCAATGTAATAAAGGTGAAAGAATCAAGTCTCCAGGATCTCTACAACCCCTACCCATTCTAGCTTCAATGTGGATGAGCATCTCCATGGACTTTATAGTGGGCCTCCTAAAAGATGGGAACGAGTCCATCATCATGGTGGTGGTTGATCGCATGTCCAAGTATTCTCTTTCTTGTGCATTACCCCACCATTTCACACCGACACTAGTAACACAAGTTTTCATTGATCATATTTTCAAGTTACATGGCATGCCCACCTCTATTGTATCTGATCGTGATCCAACTTTCACCAACAAATTTTGGAAAGAGCTGTTAAATTGCAGGGCACCCACTTGAACATGAGCACCTCTTAGCACCCCTAGTTTGACGGTCAAACATAAGTGGTCAAAAAATGTTTGGAAACCTACTTGCAGTGCTTTGTTTCAGAAAAAAAACATTAGTGGGTGCAATGGCTCCCCTTGGCCGAATGGTGGTACAATACTTCATATCATACGACCACTAAAATGACCCCATAAGAAGCAGTGTATGGCCAACAACCACCGACCGTCACTACCTATCTTCCAGGCACATCAAAGGTATAATGTATTGATACCATGTTGTAAGGTTGAAAAACCACCCTAGCAGCTATGAAGGATAACCTCCACATGGCCTAGAATCACATGAAGCAATAGACAAACCAACATCATCCAGAAAGGGTTTTTCAAGAAGCTGATCAAGTGTTTCTCAGGCTCCAACCTTACAAACAAACATCTCTCAAAGCCCAGGGACATCACAAGTTTTCCCCCAATATTTATGGAATTTACCATATCATCAAGTGTATTGGTTCAATAGCCTACAAATTGTCCCTTCCAGCTACTTTCAAAATCCATTCGATGTTCTATGTTTTTTGTTTGAAGAAAGTGGTGGGATAAAATTGTTGGGTCCAAACCATCCTTTTGGAATTAGATGAAGAAGGCTCCCTTTGGATTCAACTAGAAGCAATCGTGAACATCAGTTGCATGGAATAATTATCAAGGAATTGTTGATAAAGTGGAAGGACACATCACCAAAGGATGCGACTTGGGAACCATCGACCATACTCCAACAGTTTCCGCATCTTTTGCCTTGAGGAAAAGGCTATTGTTGAAGGGGGAGGGCATGTTAAGATTGGATCCTAACCCCTCTTCATGGGTCATTAGTTAGTAGGATATGTTTTCTATGGACTAAAGGTCAACATTAGTTAATAAGTCCTATTAAACAAAGAAGAATAAGGCAATGTAAGAAGACTTAATAGAAGCTTCCGCTTCTAGAAAGATCTTCCTCTAGAAGTTTCCATAGAAGGTAGAGTTAGTATAAATAAGAGTAGGAGGTATTAGATATTTTTGTCTTAAATATTATTGTAATAGAGCTCTGCTCTACTGGAGGTTTCCCCCTTGAATAGGCAAGTGAACATTTCTATCTTGAAAAAGGGTGCTCTTTCTGGTGTTATTTTGGTATTGCTCTGCCTATAATATTGTTGTTCCATTACTGCTTGCTAAATATTTTTGTTCTGCATAATATAATTTATCTGGTATATTGTATAGGTATCATTTATCCTGATGGCGTATCCACCAATGCTCATCACGAGATAATTGAGGGTGAAAATGTTGGATTTGGAGATATACCATGACATCGCCATACTGAGGGTTAGACAAGTCAATGATAAATAAGAACTCATCGGGAATGAGTCATTAACAACGGGTTCATCATCAACTTGGGGAAGGTCAAACATCAACTCAATGAAAGCCAAGGATTTCTTAAACTTGGAAGAAATGAACTCTAGGTCAAAATCATGTAAGATGACTATCCACTTCGAGTATTTTCCCCCAATGATCCGATGAGTCAAAATGTGTTGCATTGCATTGGCATAAAAAATCATAGTGGTCTTCCACAAGATTATGTAATTCCATAAAGATTGGAAAACATGCACAACTTCCAAGGCCAACTTTTCTACGTGAGAACATCGAACCTCTGGACCAACAAGTCCTTTGCTAAGATAGTATATAATGTGTTCTTTTTGTGTATTGTGTTCTTTTTGTGTATTGTCTTCTTGGACAAGCACCATACCGATGGTGGATTAAGAGGTTGTGAGACAGAGAATGAATTCCCAACCATAATCATGAGGGCTCAATAAGGGAGTCGACATTGAGGCCTTCTTCAAGGTGTCAGACAAAAATTGGGCTTGGTCATCCCAAATAAAAGGTACTCCTTTCTATAATAAGAGCATGAAACCTTTAGTTATCTCGACATAGTTAACAATAAATCTATGCAAGAAGTTTTCCTTCCCTTGCAAACTTTGGATTTGGATGATAATATGAGGAGGAGGCAACTTGACAATCACCTCAACCTTCAAGGAATCAACCATGATCCCATACTTGGATACAATGAAGCCTAGTAAGTGCCCAAAAATGCATTTATGCGGATTCAAACAATTATTATAGTAATGCCATCGGGTAAAAATGGACCACAAGTGACAGGGATGATCTTCATGCCACTTGGAATGAGTAGCCAAATCATCTAAGTATGCCTCTACAATATGTTTCATGTTGTCAAATGCGTATGGCATGGCTCACTGGAATGCGGCCCTAGCATTTTTAAGACCAAATGAAAACTTTAGATAAGAAAATGTACCCCAAGGACAAATGAAGACAATATTTTACTGATCTTCCGATTACATTTGGATCTGATTATAGCCGGAGAAACCATCCATGAATGAAAAAATTTCACTTTTGACACATTCATCGATAATATTATCAATGAATGGGGTAGGATAATTATCCTTGGGACTGTCAGGCTGCTAAATTGAATCTTTTAAGTGACCTGAAACACTAAATTGTCAAACCAGGGTTGGTAAACTTTGAGCTGATACACAGTATGTGCGGGTAAGCGTCTAGTCTCTATATGAATGCTATCCTGAGAAGAAAACACACACCTATTCTAAGAACTTGAATTCTAATAACTATCTTGAAACTGAGCATTTCCTATTTAAGTTATCAACAGAAAACAGTCTTGTGCTCAAATGCTGGTACTGCTATTCTTATTCAAAAGTGTGGTTCCACAAGATTATTTTACCTCTATGTATGATCATCTATCATCATTATTTCCATTCAAGTCATGACACAAATAGTATTTTCGAAAATGCATTCAATCTGGTCATCGAAATGAATCAAAAACTGTCTACAGGAAAACATAGTACTTTCCTACTTATTGGTACCAGGAGATCCCCTTTGTTCTAACTGTAATCTAACTGTTCTAAGCAGGCAAGGTAACTATTGTATAACAAAGAAAAGTGCATGCTAATTCTGAGTTATATTCAAATTGAAAATGAAAAGCCAAACAATACCTCGTTCATGCTCTTATCCCCTACAGGCATCAATCATGTGTTTTATATTCACCAACGCAAAAGATAACAGTATGTGGGAAACGATTCTGTTGGAGAACGATTACACACAATGCTGAAACGCCAAATCTACTATGCACTATGAGCTGCAGATACACTATTCAGTTAAGCGAACACTAACACACTGAAGCAACTAAATCTATGACATAACAAGACTAAATCTATTGCAAAATAAGGCAGCGACTTGCACCGGTTTGGCGGGCCCAACCAAACGGCACAAACGCTGTGGGTAACAACCAGAGCCGACTAGAACATTCTATGCAACCATTTTATATTCCATTAACTCAAAAGAGAATGCTTCAAATTGTATATCAGTCAAATACCATAACACAACAGTGGTCTTTATTCAAAAATGGAGGTTCACGGCATAACAGAGTTCAACATAATCCAGCAACAATAACATCAACAACAACAACAACCCGTTCTCAGGAGTGAACACGGGTTTATATCCAAATCATTCTGTTTGTAACAGTCTAAAACAAAGGTACGTAAAACAAACGGATCCCCAATTCGAGAATAGTCTTGGAATCAAATGTTAAAACGTATCTCACATCTTCGTGACACGTAGTGTCACGAAGTGTGAACGATGAAGAATAATCGATCCAGGTTTATCATGATGCCTTCGAGCACCCTGTGGCGATGACTCCAGCTGTCAGGTGAATCTCCCTGTCTCCCATTTGAACCATAACGCACAGATCTTGAGCGGCTCCAATAGCACCTCCACGGGTACGGGTTAGTACCTGGTACCGACATCCTGTTCCAAAAATAACAGTGGTACCTAATCCAAGCGATATTAGTTCCAATACCAATTTAAAGCATTAAAGTGCATAAAAATAGTTTGAAATGAAAAGATACCTTAGGTAACCTCATTGAATGGTCGGGAGATGTCAGTTATGTCCAAAACAAGGCTAAAAGGGTGGTACTGGTAGATAAATGGAGGTCTGTGGTATATAATATAGGCAAAGAACATGGTCAAAACCGGGGACCAACAGGGACATGCCTTATTCAAATTCGTATAATCTACACAGACCCTAATAGTGTCATGTTTCTTAGTGACTTGAACGATATTGGATACCCACTTAATCAAGGGAACCAGATAGATAAATTGGGCACGAAGAAGTTTTTCTACCTTTGCCTTGATGGAAACAACTTTGTTTGGATTGACTGGTTGGAGATTTTTGTAAACAAGCTTCACTCCATCATAATTTTTGATTTCATGCTCGACGCTCTGAGGGTCAATACCAATCATTTCTTCATAGGACCAAGCAAAGGCATCATGGAATTATTTGAATAGGGAAGTATAAAGTTAAATTTCCTAAGGAGAACAATCAACACCTATGAGGATGTTTTCGACGACACCTGGCTTCCGGGAAACGTCAATGGGTATGGTTTTTGAAAAATTATCCAAATTCCCTTCTAAAAATACGTCATGAATAAAAATGGGAGATTGGTACCATTGAACATTATCAGGAGCAACATGATTTTTAATGTCATCCTCCAACTATTCTAAATCAATAAGAAATGATGCTTGCTGGTGCATATCATCCCATGACCTATTAAGTGAATCAATGACTTCCATGATGGCCTCATCGGAAGGTAACTCAATTTGTAGGAAATCATGTGAAGTAGGAAGAGGAATGACGAGCCATGAAGGCCCAAAATATTGATCAAATTCCACATTCGATTGGCGATTCAAATCAGGGTCAACAAATGCTAACTAGATTGCGTAATAGGCAATCTCAACCATTTTCAGCAACATGCTATCTTTGTAAGACTCAACTTCCTTTAGACAAGGTACCGCATATGGATCAAAAGACTCGATGGATCCACAAGTAAAAGAAGAGATCATATTGATTGGAGCAACTTTCAAAGAAGGAGCTGGTGACAAAAGTGTAAATGTACCCATTAATGAGGATTATTTGAACATCCCTGCACCAATACCCATCTAAGCACCATGAGAGTCACCGATAAAGAGTATATTAGAACTCACATAGACTCTAAGGTTTGGGGTACATAAGGCAATTTGATTGATAATGATGATATTCCCTTGGTGAAAAAAGAGAATGACCCTAAAGACTGACGAGATGACAACTGCCATCTCGTAGAACCAAGTGTGCCCAAGTAGTAAATTATACTCCAGAGGAGCATCGACCACCTCTAGTTCAACAAAGACAACCTTACCACCTAGCTCAATGGGAAAAGTGGTGATGATATCATGAGGCTTGAATATGTGTCTGTCAAAGGCCTTTAACATGGTGTTAGAAAGATTGAGATTTGGAGAGCAAAGGACTTTCCAACATGCAATGAACATAATGCAAGTAGAGCCACCTTTATCAACCATTGTGCATAAGATAATTTTCCCACTTACTCTCAATTGAATCTGAAAAGCAAGTTGGTGGGAAATCCTATTACAAGTGTGGTCCAATTAAAGTGCAATTAAACTAGACTTTGAGGGGTCAACCCTTTCTATCATTGATAACGAAGCTTTCCGCTACATGGCGAAAATTTAGAGTACCTTCCATGACTCCTTACAGAGGGGAAAGATTTGAAGCAACCATTTGTTGGGTACGGGGAGAGAATAAATGATTCAAAACAACAGGTTGTCAGGGATCCTTTTGCTAGGAAAAGTAGCGATGAATTTCATCCATTTTGGGACACTAGTGAGTAGGATGGTCCTCCCACAAATATTGCAAGGAAACTGATTCTTTTTCTTATCTTTCATGCGTCCCCCAATATTGTTTTGGGTTTAAGGGGTTACATACTCATTGTTAGAATTATTTTCCTTATTTTTCTTCTTCCCTCTAGGTTGTTATGGATTCTTCACTTGCATGGATTGCATTGAATTCACCTCAGAGAGTTGAGTAGGAACGTGAGAATTTTGGGCGGTGTGCATAGCAGTTGGTGGGTGTGATGAAATGTGCATTTGACCCAACTGTCTAGCTAATTGGCCCCACATATGCAGTGGAAATAGAACCAACCACACGATCGGCATGGTGCCTTGGGTTTTGTTTATGAAGATCAGTTGATGGCCTCAGATCATGTAGGATAATATCATACAATGTGCCAAACTAAAATTAGATCAGGTCTAAATATTGGGCAGGTAAGATGGCTTGCTCCTTGATAGATTCCCCAACCATAGCAACATCCTTGGTGATAGGTGGAAATAGGGATTTTGTAAACCACTCCATGAGGAATTTCTCACATGATTTGGATTATTTTTGGAATGAAATGAAAGCACAGATATTACGATGAAATACACACAAATATTGCCAAAAATAGATAAATAAAACAATAAATGATTTCTATTAATGAAAGAAATGTATAGAGACTGTAAAAATACACATTGAATGAACTCGCTAGAATGGTGGCAACTTATCTCTGAGAAGAGATGTGATGGCTACGCTCATTCACAAGAAGATGAGTACAATGAGGTTCTGAAGGCCTTTTTACAATAAACATGAATGTCAAAACCATAGACATCCAAAAACCTAACCCTAGGAGATGAAGCACCAAAATTCATGTGGGCCCTGTTGGGGTAAGTTAGTACATCAGCTTGCTGGGTTCATAACTTTTGCATACGATCTCCTTTTTAGGCATGTGATAGCCTGTTGGAAAGGTCTTTTCATGCCTTCAAATTGTGACTATGTCAATAGTTTGACTGTGGAAATCCCCAAAAAATGTTGTTTAGGGACTCAAAACGGCCTCGAAAGTACATAAAGATGTAATGAGATGAAAATGGCCAAAATAGGCCAGTTGGAATAGGTGGGAGGCCACCAATATCCACCTAGATGTTGTGTAGGGCTTTAGGATAGCCCCAGAAGTGCATAACCCACAATCACAAAGAAGTGTCCCCATTACAGAGAAACATGCTGAACTAAAAACTGTCAATATGAGCCAGTTGGAATTTGGAACAGGTGGGTGGCCACCAATATCCACCCGGATCAGTACTCCCCCCTTAGGAGAAAATGGTCTCCATTGTGTTGAGTTCCCGGGGAAGAGAGGAAAAAATTTGTTGAATCTGAATCTTAGTGAGTTGCGTGCCTTGCTGGAGAAGTTGCGTTACTTGGTCTATGGAAGGATGTCATGAACCTGTTGCTGGCAGGGTTGAATCCATTCCACCAACCTGTTGTCTTTGGGCTTGATGGGCCATTGTGTAGGCACCATCATAGGTGAAGAAAAAATATCTTCTTTCTCTTATGCAATTTGCTTTTGCTGGACAGAAGGTGTTGAGGCTGTAGTGGTTGCAATGGCCTTATGTGCATCCTTTGAACAAATTGTGAAGAGGTTGAATTTTGCAGTATGATAGATTACCTTGCGTCACTGTTTTAGTGGAACAGTAGTCAAAACTACCTCTGGTATCCTGTAGATCCGATCCCCCAATCCCTAGAGTAATAAACGACACTACGAGATCGAGACTCATAAACAACATGACGTTTCCACATATACAGTTGGCCCAAAATAACATCATAGACATCAAGAGGGGAAACATCACATATTACCTCATCCTTGAAGGGTTGGATGCCATAGGACATGAAACATTGCTGGCTGACACTAAGATCTCGTCCCTGGAGAAGCCATCCGATGTGGTATGGTTACGGGTGTGGTGTTGTAAAAAACCCCAACTATTTGATGACCTCAGTTGAGATAAGGTTCTTTTGGCTTCCACTATCAACAACCAAATTCAACAGGGCCCCTTTAACCCACATTTGTGAATGGAAGAGGCGCTCCCCCTCTTCGGGATTGGTTGGTTCTTTTGGTTGAATGGTTGCGGTCGTGACGATAGAAGTAGGGTTTGCGTCGATGATTTTCCTTTTTTCATTATTTTATAGATCAGATTCTGAATCAGGGTTCGACTCGTTGTCTTTAATCTCGACCACCAATGACTGTTTTGAGTGACATTCATCAGTGTTGTGGCAGGGGATTTTTTGGAAGTCACACCACTTCTGAGTGTGATTATTCATATTTCCCTTACCCTTCTTTTCCCGTTTCTTGGACTAGTTTTCAGGAGTCTGTTGGTTAGGTCAGTCTTTATTATGGTTTGGTTGTGGTGGATTTGTAGACCCAAACTCCCATTTGTTTTGGTTGCTGAATTTCTGCTCGATTTTGACAACATATCGATAGGTAGCTCCCAATGATGAGATATTTAGGAAATCCATTTCGGTTTGGATGTATCTATGCAAAGCCCCATGGTATTTTAGAACTAGATGTCACTCAGAGTCTTTGATACCCAACTTGGTGCGAAAGGTATGCAAAGTATTTGTGAACTCTAGCACCGTTTGGCCCCTCTCTTGCCGTAGTGTGGTCCATTTCATGTACTAGCCTTCATAGTTATCAAAATGGTAATATTGTTCCTTGACCGCATCCACAAAAAAATCCCAAGTGGGCTCGGGCCCATATATTCCAGATTCCTCTTTGGAACTTTGCTCCCAGTAAGTTTCCCATCAATGTTTGACATGGGGGAGAGACTTGAGGAATGCGAAGGCGATCTTTTCCCGGTTGGAAAAATTGTGAATAGAGAAATAACCTTCTAGCAGATTTAACCATTTTTCTAGGGCATCTACATCTATCTGACCTTCAAATACGAGAATATCAAAATTAACTTGTACCTTGAAGGGATAGGTTCCTCCAAAGTGGTTTCTTGAGGAAGATGTGCTTGCTGCTATTGGCAGGCATTGAAGGATGTGGGAAAAATTCTCCATCATTTCATCCCTCTGTCGTGCGAGAGCTTTCTCAAGCAACGAGTTAATAGAATCTTCTGCTCCGTTGTTTTTCTTTTCTTATGCCATGGAGGGTTTCTTTGTCATGTGAGAGAGATTTTCTTCAATAGAGACAAGCTCGAGACCCAACTTGTTGTACTTGGACCTCGTTGGCGACATGCACTGAAAAACGATCAGGAGCAGCCTGCTCTAATACCACTGATCTGGATTATTTTTGGAAGGAAATGAAAGCAGGGATATTACAATGAAATACACACAAATATTGCAAGAAACAACAAAATACAACAATACATGATTTCTATTAATGAAAGAAATGTACATATACTGTATAAATAAAGAGTGAATGAACTCGCTAGAATGGTGGCAACTTATCTCTGAGAAGAGATGTGAGGACTATGCTCATTCGCAAGAATATGGGTAGAATGAGGCTCTGAAGGCCTTTTTACAATAAACACGAATGAAAAAATTCTAGACATGCAAAAACCTAACCCTAGGAGATGAAGTGCCAAAAGTCATGTGGGCCCCGTTGGGGTAAGTTAGTACATCAACTTCCCGGGGCCGTAACTTTTGCATACGGTCTTTGTTTTCAGTGTGTGATAGCCAGCTGGATAGGTATTTTCAAGAACTACACATTATGTCATCAAACTCAACATTTGTCATTTGTTTGACTATGGAAAGCCCCAAAAAATGTTGTTTAGGTCCTCAAAACGGCCCCAGAAGTACATAAATATGTATTGAGATGAAAACTGCCAAAACAAGTCAGTTGGAATAGGTGGTCAGCAACCAATATCCACCTGGATGTTGTGTAGGGCTTCAAAATAGCCCCAGAAGTGCAGAACCCACAATTACAAAGAAGTGTCCCCATTATAGAGAAACATGTTGAACTGAAAACTGTCAAGATGAGCTAGTTGGAATTTGGAACAGGTGGGTGGCCACCAATATCCACCTGGATCATCATGAATCTTATCTTTGATCATTCTATGTCATCGCCTCCACTCATGAAAGTGATCATAAATGTGGCTAGATGTATCCTTGCACAAAAATGTCAATAGATTTGTCCCAGTCTCATACTTAATGGGTAACTGGAAGTGCGTTAAAAATGCGTGGCCAAGTCATTGAAGCTAATAAAGGAAGTGCCTTTGAGTTTGATATACCATTTGGAAACGCCTCTAGTTAGGGATATCTAGAAAAGATATAACTAAACATTGTCATCCATCAAAGAGTTCGATGAACACCATAGATGATAAGTCATAATGTGTGTAGACGAGTCTTCTCCCGAATTTCCATCAAACTTTGGCATAATCGATGGAAACTTAACAGGTATGGATGGCCATAATGAGTTGTGTAGAATGGGGTCATTTATCAAACGTGACAAATCCAAAAATTCTAATGTCGCCAAGAAAGGAGCCAACATGGACCCTAAAGGAATACTAATTCTCCAACCATAACTAGTCCTAGAGAAATAAATCCTAGGACCAAAAGTGTGTATGAAAGGATAACCACCCCATTGAGCATAATTTCCCCTAGGGGGAATTCCCCCAGGAACAATGGTATCACTGGAAGGTCCTCTACTCCCTAGACCATGATTTCCCCTAGGGACAGAGGTATACATGGAAGGATTAGAAATTCCTGGAATTGGTGTGCTACCCCACGAGATGTTAAATCCCTTAGAAACATTACTACACCCAACTTAACTAGGAGTAGCCCCAAACCCACTAGACACATTCCAACTGAAAGCAAAACCAACATTCAACATTATCAAATTTCCTATAGGGATGATGGAGGTGGAAGGAGTTCCACTTTCAGTGTTGAAACAAAGGATAAATCCATTTAATGAATATCTAGATATTGGAATCACAACATATGGTATGGGTGTGCTAATCCTAGGTATACCCATGGAAGGGAAAGAAGACATGACTGAGATTCCCCAAATGGAGACACCTAATGAAATGGGCAGAGATCATGTAGTTCCAATGTCACTAAGGGACAATAAAGAGGACATCATAGGGGTGCCTTTTTAAGTTTTAAACCTGTGAAGTAAAGCAATGCATATAGATTCTTAATCAAAATAGAAATTAATCAATGGCTCATACACATAGTACACAGAGATTTATACCAGAAACCCTTAATCGAGAGAAAACCTTTCAACGCTTCATTGTATTAATTTCACCATTCACCATACAATATATATACAATGTTTTTAGGTATTTCGTAGATACCAAAAACCTAATCCCTTAATCCGTGATTAATTTAGAAATCCATTAAAAATAACAAAATCCGTTGAAATAGTAAAAAATCCCAAAAACAATTTTCGGGGCGCTGCCTCGAACGCTGTGCATAACCAGGGGGGCCATACCTGGCTCCCCCTGAGATCTCCCTAAGAAGCACCTGGTGCACACGACACAAAGAGAACTACTAGAGGTTTTATCAGACATAGTTTTTGAATCTGACACGCCCCCACACACACATGCAAAGAATATAACACATACCCAACATTCTCCCACTTGTTGTTTTCTTTGCATCCAGGGCTCCACATGATTATATAGTCAACAATCCAGGGCAGAAATGCCCATTTTTACTCTACACCGGGAGAACTTTTCTGTGCTCACAAACTTTGTTAATGATTCTGCAACATTCTTCAAAGTGTCAACCTTTTCCAGCAACACCTTCTTTTCTTCAACCATGTCTCTCACAAAGTGATACTGAACATCAATATTCTTTGTCTTCGAATGATAAGTTGGGTTCTTTTCTAGGAAGATTGCACTCTGTCTGTCACAATCTAATCTCACTTCTTGTTGTACCAACCCAATACCTGAACACAATCTCTGTAACCATACTGCTTCCTTGATTGCATGAGTGGCTTCCATGTATTCAACTTCTGTAGTTGAAAGTGCCACTACAACCTGTCTTTTTCTCATCCAACTGATTGCTCCTCCAAATAGGTTAAACACATACCCACTTGTAGATCTTTTACGATCTAGATCTCCAGCCCAGTGTGCATAAAAAAATCCATGTATGTCCACCACTCTGCACAATCCTGGTCTTCCTTGGTAGCACAATCCATAATAGGTAGTGCCACACAAATACCTGAAAACCCTCTTTACTGATGTCCAATACTCCTTCCCTGGTTTTGACATATTCCTGCTCAAAACTCCCACTGCATGTGCAATGTCCAGTATAGTACATACCATTGCATACATCAAATTGCCAGCTGCACTGGCATACAAAACATGGGACATGTCCTCTTATTCTTCATGTGTCTTGGGACACTGATCTGCAGATAACTTTACACCTATAGGAATAGAAACCTTGACCGGTTTACTTCCATGTATATTAAACCTCTGCAATATCGTGTCAACATATTTCTTTGATTCAACCAGAGTTTCCTATTTTCATGATATCTTTTAATCTCCATTCCCAAAATGAAGTTAGCAGCACCGAGATCCTTCATGTCAAATTTGGAGGATAGCTGCGATTTCACCTCCTTGATAACATCCATGTTATTTCCTACCAACAACATGTCATCAACATACAACACTACA
>JASDQU010737871.1:220895-253993 GCA_032191745.1 Picea mariana
TTTAATCTCCATTCCCAAAATGAAGTTAGCAGCACCGAGATCCTTCATGTCAAATTTGGAGGATAGCTGCGATTTCACCTCCTTGATAACATCCATGTTATTTCCTACCAACAACATGTCATCAACATACAACACTACATAAATGAAGTGATTACCAACCTGCTTGGAATATACAAAGTGATCATCCCTTCTTTTCACAAATCCCAATCCAAGGATGTATGTGTCAAAATTTTGGTACCACATCCTAGGTGATTGCTTCAGACCATATAGTGACTTCTTTAGCTTACAGACCAACTCTTTATTTCCCTTCACTACAAATCCTTCTATATGCTTCATGTAGATTTCTTCTTCCAGATCCCCATGTAGGAATGTTGTCTTCACATCCATCTGTTCCACTTCAATATCGAAAGAAACAACAATAGATAAAAGAAATCTAATAAATGTTAACTTGGCAACAAGAGAAAAAATCTCACCAAAGTCAATTCCCTCTACCTGAGAATAACCTTTTGCTACTAACCAAGCTTTGTATTTCTCCACTTTACCTTCTGCATTAAACTTCTTCTTAAACAACCATTTGCTACCAACATATTTTCTTCCAGCAGGCAACTCAACTATATCCCATGCCTCATTCTTATCCAAGGCATTCATTTCTTCAACCATGGCCTTCTTCCAGAGTTTACTATCCTCTGAATTCATTGCTTCCCTGATAGTTTTGGGATCATCATCAGTAATAGATAAAGAAAATTTGGAACAAAAATCAGGTGGACTATACCTTTTTGGATTCCTTATTTCTCTCACTAATCTCCTTAATACTGGGGTATGAGGTTCTTATTCTTCTGCTTCATCTTCTTCAGATGATTCAAATTTTGCATCATCCAACTCAAACTCTATTTTCTCAGGTTCTTCTAGCCTTGGTAGGAGTTGTTGTTTGGAAACATCTTTTACCTCTCTGAAAACAACATCTCGACTGTAAAAAATATTCTTAGTTTCTAGGTTCCAAAGATTATAACCTTTCATACCATATTTATAACCAATAAAGATAAACTTTTCATCTTTTTTTATCCAGCTTACTCCTATTTTGCTTTGGAACATGTACATAGGCATCACAACCAAACATGTTAAGATGTTCAAGAGAATGTTTCTTTCCATACCTCGTGTGGAGTTTTATCATCCAATGCTGATAAGGGTGATCGATTGATCGTGTAACATGTTGTACCCACTGCCTCTGCCCAGAATTCGTGTCCTAACTCGGAACCACTCAGCATGCTCCTTGATTTTTCCATCAATGTCATGTTCATCCTTTCTGCAACTCCATTCTACTAAGGAGTGTATGGAGTAGTCTTTTTCCTTGCTATACCACACTTCTTACAGAATTCTTGGAATTCATTTTCGCGAAATTCTCCACCATTATCTGTTCTCAATACATTTATTTTCTTCTCTGTTTGATTTTCTACCAGAGCCTTAAACTCTTTAAATTTATCAAAGACCTCAAATTTATTTCTAAGAAAATAAATCCATGTGTTCATTGAGAAATCATATATGAATGAAACATAATACACATACTTACCTAGTGATGGAACAGGCACAGGTCCAAACACATCATTGTCTATCAACTCTAAGATCCCCTTTGCTCTTGTAGCACCAGATGGGAATCTTACTCAATTCTGTTTACCATATATGCAGTGTTCACAAAAATCAAAATCCAGAGTGCAATTAGACATACCTTCAACCATACCTTTACCGTGTAGTGTTCTAAGGCCCTTTTATCCAATATGTCCTAGTCTTTGATGCCACAACATGGTCTTCTTTCCAAGGACAATATTGGTCTTGTATTCTTTATTTCTCTGCTCAGGGACAACATAACTGTTACACATTAGTATAAGTGCTTCCCAAAAACTTGTACAGAGTTCCACACCAAACTCCCCTCTTCAACACCATTTCTCCTCGTACCATCTTGCAAGTGTCCTTTCCAAATACAGTATCCACTCCTGCATCATCCAACTTGCTTACAAATATTAGGCTCTTGGCTAGTTTTGGAATGTGCAGAACCCTAGGGAGAGTTCTAATCCTTCCATATTTTACCAACAACTTAACCCCTCCACGTCCCATGATTTTGGCTGTCGAGTCATCTCCTAGGAATACATCACCACCATCGTATTTTTCATATTCAGAGAACCACTCCTTGGTGGAGTCAAATGGTATGACGCACTTGAGTCGATCAACCATACATCACGGTCTGCATGTGTACCTATAGATGTCAGGTAAATATCACCTCCTTCAGTGGAGATTTTCTCCTTTGTGGAAGAGGTAATATCAGATCCCTTTGGCTTATCAACCTTCTTAGACTTGCAATCTTTCTTGTAATGCCCTGTTTTACCACATTTCCAACACCTCCTCAAATATTTTCCTGGAGACTTAGATCTACCTTTGTATTTAGGTCTCCCCCCCCAAAGACTTACCAGGATTCTTGTCTTGGGTACGAACTCTGACAAGTAAAGCATCTGTGCTATGACCATCCATTCTTTTTCTCCTCATCTCTTCAGATAACAAGGATGCAACTACTTCCTCATACTTCAATGTAGATTGAGTGGTACTACCAATTGATACAACCAATTTATCCCAAGAGTCTGGCAAAGAACATAACAAAGCAATACACTTATCTTCTTCTGCAATCGTAATATTAATAGAGACAAGTTGAGTTACCATAGTATTAAAGGAATTTAGATGTTCTATCATAGAATATCCATCTTCCATGCTAAGATGATACAACTTCTTTCGAAGAAACAACTTGTTTACCAGGGACTTTGATTGATACAAATTCCCCAACTTATCCCATAGTTTCTTGGCTGTAGATTCTTCTGAGACATTCAACAACACCGAATCTGCCAGGCAGAGTCGAATAGTACTCCTTGCTCTTCTGTCCAACTTCTCCCAATATTTCTTCGACATACCAATAGGTGGTGTACTAGTAGTTTGTGTACTAGTAGGTTGTGTACCAGTTGACTGTGTGCCAGTAGGCTGCGTACTAGTAGGATGCGTACTAGTAGGTTGTGTACCGATATCCACAACGATCCATTGTTCGTTGTCTACAAGAAGGTCCTCCATCTTGAGCTTCCATAGGTCAAAGTTTTTACCTTTGAACTTCTCTATCTCGATTCTAGAAGAGCTTGCCATTACTCTTTCTACACTCAAATCACCACTGCAAAATCTCCCACTAAACCCAGGTTTATCACAGACCCAAGATAAACCTGATCTATCAAGACCAATCCAAACCCTCAGAAACAAAGGTGTCCCTTTGAAGCTAAAAATGAGCTCTGATACCACATGTAAGTTTTAAACCTATGAAGTAAAGGAATGCATATAGATTCTTAAGCAAAACATAAATTAATCAATGGCTCATACACATAGTACACAGATATTTATACCGGAAACCCTTAACTGGGATAAAACCTTTCAACGCTTCATTATATTAATTTCACCATTCACCATACAATATATATACAATGTTTTAGGTATTCTGTAGATACTAAAACCATAATCCCTTAATCCAAGATTAATTTAGAAATCCGCTAAAAATAGAAAAACCCGCTAAAATAACAAAAATGCCCCCAAAAAAATTTTGGGGCGCTGCCGCAAACGCTACGCGTAACCAGGGGGGCCATACTTGGCCCCTCCTAGAACCCCCCTAGGAAGTTCCCAATGCACATGACACAAACACCGCTACTAGATGGATCGTCAGACACAGTTGTCGAATTCGATGCACCCACACACACACACATGCAAAGAATATAACACATACCCAACAACCTTTTGTAATTCTCATTGATGGGCTTGAAGGCTCAACCACACTCGATGACACACTTGGACCGAACATGAGGCGAGGATCACTAAGAAAAGAAAAAGGCTCACTGAAGAGTTCCACTTCTACCTGCTCACTCTGCTTAGACCGTTTGTCAGATATTTAAACTCTCTGTCACCTACCACTATTCGCTTAAGAGGTGGTTGTTCCTCCATTATATGTGCAAGTCCTCTTTGTCGATGGAACTAGAGAAGAAATTTTTTAGCCAAGGTGAATTAAATGTGTTATAACCAAAACAACAATCAACCTATGGCTGATGTAGACTCAGAAACAAAGAGCACATTCCTAACAAATCTAGGCTAACAACATGCAAACCAATGGATCAAGGGATCTTCCAAAAACTAACCCTCTCAAGGATGTCAAGTCCCTAAAAGATTAACTAGCGAAGGTGTGAGGAACAATTACAATAAAACACATGTAATATCCCTTATTGGTGCAAGTATTATTTATTAAGGCGGACACCCTCTAGGAGAATTGAAACAAAGGTCGAACATCTTCCCCAATTACTATAGGCATTTCCGACTTGCACATTTGTAGATACCTAGGAAGGGAAAGTATGGTTACCACCTCACAATCGATGATCGGGTGAACAATTGAAGGTCTAACCCCACATATGGGTAGGGAAACTAAGCCTAAATCTTCAAGAAGCATTACCTCTCAGGGAGGCATGGCACTTCTGAAACCTTCATACACGTAGTAGTTAAAGCAATATGGAAAACACGAAGACAAGCAAAGAGGGGATATCACTCTACTTGCCCCTGTTACACCCTAGATTCTTTGAAGGTTATCCTTTATGTTTTTGCAAGACGTGACCACTCCAACTTACCCAAACTGTGATGGTTTTGTTTGTATGTGGCCATGATGGGATGATTTTTATGTACACGTGTTGGTCAGAGGTTACCCAGATCCCCTCAAGTGGATGATCACGACATGTCCTCTCAATCCCCATTCTCACGGTGCTTGGTTTTATTGCTCCAGCTGACTACCCCTTCATAGTTGGTAACTCTCCTCTTATGTTGGGAATTTATGTCCTAGGTAGGTATGCTAGAATTCTGAGATGGATCTACTAGGATACATGATTTATGGGGCCTCTAGCTACTCACTTATTATTTTTTTCTTTATAAAAGGTGATTGTGCTTTGTAAGGGTTTTCATACCCATGGTTTAGCACACCTTACCCACATGGACCCTCTTTCTTATGTATGTACCACACTTGGGCCTTCGGAGGCTACTCCAATTGCATGTTTTTTGAGGAAATATTACATGCATAACATGGATTTTGAGGCATTGGTCACCCTCTTTGAGGCATGGACGAGCTATTTTCATCCACATGGACATCCTCTACACTCGCCTTGTGTCAAATGCTAGAACATCCCCCTCCTTTGTCACTTTTTAACATTGTTTTGCTTATTAAAGGGGTTCGACTTCATTTGGGGCACTTCATGAGGATGATGGGGATTATTTTTAGCCTAAATCGATAGTGTGGAGGTCGCCCATATGAATTAGCACTTGTTTGGGATTATTTCACACTTTCCCATTGATGTGGATGCACTTGATGATCTCTCTTTGACCACTATTGCAGAAATTTGAAGAAGTCGTCCACTTTAGGGATTTATTTTGGGGTTTTGGGTGGAGTTGTCCCTACATTTGAGGTGGACATTGAAGATGTAATGACCAAGGAATATTCCTTTCCATATTTTGGGCCCTCCCAATGTCACTTTTGATGGAACGTTCCACAACAAAGCCAAATTGGTCCTTTCTCAAAAGATTGACATCATTTTTGTTGTTGGGGGTTTTATGACCCATTTTTTTTCACTTGGAGGGTCACTCCCATGCTTCATGGAGGTGCCTTGACCTTAGGTATGGACATGGTCAAGCTTTAGAGACGTAATTCAAGGATTTATGGGCATTATTTGAGCATTTTTGGAGCATATTTTATTGAAGCCATCCCCTTCTATAAACCTTTTAACATGTAAAACATCATTTAATTGTACTTTTTGACTTAGTCTCTGATTTGTGTAAGTGAGAATTATTTTATTCCTTCACCTAATTTTGTGGAATAAAGAGTGGAGATGAGTTGAGAGCCTTGTATATAAATATAGGCACTCATCTCACTCATTTTGTTGTGATTTGTTGAAGATTATTCTTGGAGTCATTTAATAGAATATATTTACTTGGTGCATTTTTGGTGTCAAAATTTGGAACTCTATCTTTCTTGGTTATTCTTCTTGGCATATTTTCAAAGACTATTGTGATTTGTTCAAGTTCTACATAAACTAACAAAATCGATCCATTGAGGAGTTGCACAACTACTTGGAGAGAGGACGCCAAGGGTTTATATCTCTTCCTTCCTCTCTAAAATGATTTGGTAAGGGTTTATCTCTTGTCATGTTTAGTTTTATGCTCCTTGATGAGGGTTTCAAGCATTCTTCTAAGTCTTTTGTTGATTTTGTTGGTGAAGGCTATTCCCTTGAGGAACCCTTCTTGTAGGGAATTGATTATCATGGTTTGTCTTTATTAGCAAGATACTACTAGCCTTATGTCCCTACTCTCTAGTTCTAATCCATAAACGAGGATAATCAATTCTTAGAGGGGCATACTTCTTGACCCATAAGCCCTAGGTGGATATAAGGTTATGCCTTAACTCCCAACATTCACCAACTAAAAACCCTAAAATTTAATTCTTATCTTTTGTTTTCCATAAAATATAAAAATACAAAAAATACAAAATATATAAACCATAAAAAATATTTATTTTGTTGTCTAGAATAAATCTAATAGTTTACTTTTAATTTCTAGACACATATGTCCAAGGGTTTGTGCTAAATTGTCGAATTCATAAGCCTAGGAGGAATTCATAAACCTTAAATTGTCGATTTAAGGTTTTATTCAATTATGGAAATTAATTACGACAATAGAAATCATAATTGTTGAAACCCTAGAGCCAGGATTTAACCCTAAAAGGTAAAATATAACCCTACCCTTGCTCTTATTTCACTTTGTAATTGTTTATCAAGCTTATCTAACGTATTATGATGGTGAAAAACATCTCCAAAGTGGTTCATTGCTTTCATATTTCATTTTGGAGATTTTTGGTGAAACCCTAGGGGGATTTGCACCATTTTTTGCAAGTTTGAAGTAATTGCTTGGTTAAATCTCATTTTTACTTAAATTATATTGTTGATAGTTTTTTTTTTTTCACTAATATGTCATTGTCCTAGCAAGGAGTAACCAAGGATTTTCATCCCAAGTGCCTTTAAGCACTCTTGGTTCACTTTTTATGGTCCAGATCTGCAATTTTCTGTGTTTTCTATCATAAATCATATTCTGGAGCCTTTGGACAGCATAAATGTAGTCTAGTTTACATAAAACAATCAATTTACAACTCAGGTATATCAATCATCTTGGATTTGTGCAACAAGATATCACTCTTGTGAGGTAAAAGATACATTTTTCATCAGTAAGGAGTGGTTTTATAGTACTGATTTGTATTTTATGTTGTAGAATATTTATATAAGATCTAAAAACTCTTATAATTATCTTCGAATTCTCTCTACATTTATTGGTTCATGCCCTAACTCTTGGTTGAGCATTCCTACGACATCTGGCTACTAAGGCACTGGTCTATCTAACATGTATTGAGGTGTGTAGTTGGAAGGATTGGAATACCCCCCCTTGGTCTCTAGGATATTTCCTAAAGTGAAGAGGAGATCATGTTGAGGTTACAGTGGTGCATTTCCCATATCATTCTATCCCCACTAGCAATCCCCCAAGAGTTGCTAGTTTGGGCAAAAACAACCCTAGTGCGACCTCATGCTTTACTCATGTGTTAGAGGAGCTTCTCGACACACACATTGTGATAATGGATTTTCACTCTCACTAGTGAATTCTAGGTTTGATTTAGGTGGACTTGGAGAGTTTACTCTCCAATCCTACACCAAGGCCCTAAAATCCTAATCTATGTTGGTTTGTTGTAAATAAAAAGAGTCTAATCATTTTTAAAATAATAATTCTTTTTCTTATTGTAATTGATTACTCAAGGGAGTGAGTGTAACTTCAATGATGTTTTAACTCTTTATCCAATCCAAAGAAGAGAAAACATGGATGCACAAGATGCAACTTTCAATTTCGATGAAATCTAGCGAAGGAAGGAAAGATAACTATTTCTTTGCATATTTTACAATGAAAAAGACAACCTCACAATCATGTTGAAATCATGTAAGACAAGCCAACAAAATAAACAATATCCTTAAAACACCAAACACACCAATGCAATCTCTTTCCAAAGAACTCAAAAGCTTTACCCTAGCAATTTTTTTGTTTTTTGATCTTTTTGAAATGCAATTTTCTTTAATCTAAGAAAATGAGTATGCAGATCAAACCAACAAACAATAAGAAAAAAGGTTGTAGGATATTGGTAGTGATGCACCAATCACACTCCAATATCTCAACGGGATAAAAAACCAAAAACTTGGACAAAATATCTGGTAATGGCACACCTTTAAACACACAAAATGGATGCAAAAGGAACAAGGACACACTACCAGATCTAAAATTATTAGTTGGGAACACTGCCTAGATCACAACTCACTAGGCGGCTAGCTCATGCAAACAACTAAACCCAACCAAAACACTCAAAACATCTCAAATTCACTTCAAACAAAAACAACAAAGAAGAGGCTCAAATAGAGAGTGGATCTAGGGTATTAGATCCATAACAAGCTTACAAGACCAAGTAAAGTCACCTACAGGGGTGATCATGGCCCAAAAAGTATGCAACTAGTGACCATCTGCATGTGGTTGTGGGCTAATAAGCATGCAACTCACAACTGATCGCTCTGGTGTGAACTAGTCAGTTGTGACCATCTGCAAAATTTTGGGGAAAAGGACCATATTTGTCCCAGGTCTGACATATCTAAAATATCTACTCTCTCAGTGAGTGATGAGGAAGACTATAGGCTACATAGAAATTCTCAAAGCTAAAAGAGAAAAGAGTAATCCAAAAGTAAGGAAGAATAAAAGATTCTTCCTCAGTGGATTTGTCGGTTCTATTATGTATAAATCCCACCTACAGATAAGAAAGACCTCCCTTAGATCTTCCCTTGATTCAAGACAAACAATGAGATAGGCCATGGAAAAGTTCTCCCTAGATCTACCAGATTTGTCCTAGTTATGCTATCAAAGTGGGATGAAAATGCATACCTTATTTTTGAAGGTTGTCCTCACATGATCCTGGTCAATGCATCTTTAAATATCTAACTCTAGCTCTTGCAACCTGCTACCTGCACATAAGGAGATAATATACACCTTTCTCAAACCTCTCCAAGATTTTAAGGAATGCAAATCTAGATCAAATCTAGCCTAATATACTCAATGAAATATTATATCTAACGTAAGCAAGTATCAATCATTGAATACACAAGCATTGGAGGGGGAAAACCATACTAATCTATATTAATTAATAAATAATACTACATTCATCATGTAAGCATGCCTTGAGTCATGAAATAATTGCTCCTTTGGCCCTTGCTCTAGCTCCTCCCTAGCCCTCACATAAGCAAGGCTAACCTGATATGGTGGTTGATCTATGTAGAAGAGATCCTTTGTAATTTATATAGCATGTACCTATAAATGATTCCTCCTCCTCTTTCCCATGGAATGTCTTCTTTATATACATTGGTGGAGAAGGCTAGGGGATGATTATGGATCTCTAGAACTCAATTAAATTTGACTATATTGAAAGTTACTAAGATCATATTAGGAGAGAAACAACTCACCCAATGTTGATCTCCTTGAAACTCACCAAATCTAGAAGGAACAGGGGTGGTCACGAGCTGGCAATAGTGCAACCAGTGACTGGTCGTGGGTTTCCCATGATGAAACTAGCAACCAATTGTGCACTGTCAAACATTTGGGGTGTGATCACCCTTAAAAATCGCTAAAATTGGGAAAACCAATGTGTCTCAACAATGAAGCATCAATGGGTCCTCCATGTGTTGCTAGGGTGCAAATAAGGCTCTAACATTTGCCAACATAAACATATGGTCAAAGGTTTTTAGGTCAATGTGCTTAAATGGTATGAAGTGCACCAATATGCACACATATATGGTGCACTAGTGCATGCCATAATCAGGCACAACAAAGGTCATTATAGCTAATCAACGATACACAAATTTTGTTTATTTTAATTTTAAACATAAGCACATTGATGCATCTAAAACTTATAAGCGCATCGATGCATTACTATCTACAATGCACTGAATGAGTTTAGACATTTTCTTATACAATATTGGTTTTTATTTAAAAATTTACAAGTATTGGTGCACTAGTGCATTCTTTATATAGGTACATCAGAGAACCTTTCATTTTTGTGATAATACACATTATGGTGCATAGGTAGACCATGATGGTACTGGTGCATGCAAATGTTAGAATCACTGAATTGGGTTTAGACATTTTGTTACAAAATATAAGTTTTTATTTTAAAAAATTTCAAAAACAAATTGGTGCGTTTAATAGCTCCCACATGCACCATTGCACTCTAAGAAATAACACACCAATCTAGAATTGTTTTAAAAATTGAACAATGCACTAGGGGCATTAGAGCGTCTTACGATCATGTGCACTGAGGTAAATAAATAAATTTAAAACAATATCAACTATAATTTCATTTTTACATATAAGCACCAGTGCTCACCATCCATGTACAACCGCCCCATTGTTAGTACTATTGTGTTGTCAAATTCCTCGACACCTTCACTTCACATGTGTATTTGGTTCATTTAATTTTTTTTCAAATGGTGCCATGTTTTCATTTTTTATCTATGTGGAAACTATGCCTCCTCGACAAGTAAGAGACCATGTAAATTGTTTGCTACCTCCTCATTTACATTTCAACATATTAAAATTTTGAATTTGGTTTAAATTTGTCCTTTTTTGCAAATATATATATATTTTTTTCTTTAAAATTCCAACACATTGCATTCAAGATGTTCAACTCACACAAGATTGCATGGTGATTCCTATAAATTTACAAGATGCATCGATAGCGGTGCATCAATTGACATAGACCATTTCGGTAAATCACAAAATTAAAAATCCCACTTTTTTCAATGCTCTTTATAATATTAGGAAGCATCGTACACAATACTTCTTCATATTATAGGTGCATTGTTGATATATATATATATATATATATATATATATATATATTCCCGTGCTTTTAAATGCTCTAGGAAATGTATAGAGTCACCATTAGTGTTGTGTTAAGCCCTATATATTGAGTTATTATGTTAAGACCCCTATGTTACATCATGCTCACTTTATCTCATATTCATAATAAAGAATATTCATTTGTACAGGCATGTCGTCTCATTTTGTACATTGTTTTATTGTAAAAGGAGGTTTCCCCCTTGAAGAGGCTTATATTTCATTCTTATAACTAATTCTCAAGGTGTGCAATTACTTATCTTCCTATTTCCATCTTATTTGGGTGTTTGTTGCCTAACATTTGGTCTCAAAGCATATGATCCTAGGGTTTTTCTCCTTCAAACAGGTCACCTTGGAAATTTCACTATAACTTTTTTCTACAAAGTTTTAGATATAATTTTTTTGGGGAGCTTGAGGAGACATAACAAATTACCTATGTAAAATTTTAGGTTTTGGTTCAATATACTTTCTAAGTTATATCCTACGGAAAGTAGGGTTTTTGACTAGTCTAAAACTAGTCTCACACATATGTTATTGGTAAAACAACCATTACTTTTTTAATGGGAAGTTTCATATAGTGAAAATTTTTAAATCCCAAGGAGACATAGAGAAATATTTGTGGTAAAAAAATCATCTTTTAGTTTCTCTATAATTTCCGAGTTGCAGCCTCTAGAAATTAATGTTTTTGACCAATCCTAAAACTAGTCTCAAATAGGTGTTCTTGGTACAACATACATAAAAACAATTATGGGAAAATTCAGATAGAAATTTTTTCAATATCTATAGGATACATATCAAAAACCATGTGGAAAAAATTCCATATTCTTATTCTTTGTACTTTTCAAGTTACAAGCTATGGAAGTTATAGTTTTTTTACTAGTCCTACAACTTGTCTCAAATAGGTGTTCTAGGAAAAACAATCATATATGGTTCTAGAAATATCCAATTTTAGTGCCACTAGTTTCATTGTAGAGAGGATGGACCACATTGTTTTAGGTCCAAATTTCATAATCATATCAAACAAATTGGACACATGGAATTTGGTACAAGTTCACTCTTCACAAAGGGCCAAGAATCAACATGTTTTGGGAAAGTTACCATAACTTTCACTTGGCACATAAAATTTTTGTCAAGAATGTGGCATCGCAAAGAATACATATTAGAATACTAAAGGATGAAATTTCAAACTCAAATGGGATGAAATTGCAGAGATACATTAGGAGAAAGGTTGGCCACCAAGATAGTCTCCAAATCAAGGTTTTCAAGGTACACAACTTACAATTGGCATAACATTTGATTGGAAGATTCATTTTGGTTGATTTTAAAATTGTGATAGAGAGAAAAACATTAATATTATTGTTTTCTCATATGAAAAAGGTTTTGGAAAGAATTTATACTCTTGTTAAACCTCCAAAGAACTCACACACGACGTCTGAATAAAGTGAAGGCTTAGAAAACATGGTATCCCAATTGAAGAACTGAGTTAATGAAATGAGTGGTAGTATGTTGAAATTGGTGGATTTCTCACATTATCGAGAACAAATTAAAATGGAAATTGAAGATAAAATGGAAAAATTTATGGATCAAAAGAAAGATAAAATGGAAAAGTTCATGGATTAAAAGATGGAACAATTAAAAATTTTCATGGAAACCTTAACAAATTCCATGGAAACCATTCTCTTATAGAGGTTCCCTAAAAGGAATATTGTTATCCAAGGAAATCATGAAAATAATGAGAACAATAGTTTTGAAACTCAGTCACATATGGGGAATATTTCAACACATTTGGACATAACGAATATTGAATCTCAAAATCATGATCATTCATCACTCCAATATTTTCATCATTGAGGGTTCAACTTGGGACCAAGGTCAATTGGGTTTAGCTCGAATAGTTTGTGTTGAGGGGTGTTCCCCCCCCAACCAGGTTCAATTCTCGCAAGTGACATGTTGAGATATTAAATGAGCAAGCTATCTAAAAAGCCCCAACTTTCTACAAAATTTGGTTTACCCCCGGGTACCATCCTCGAAATGAGGGGAACTGCCTGGTGGATTTCCTCGGGCTCTATTCCAAGTAGAAAAAAAAAACTTGGAACCAAGGAATTAAATAATTCCCAATATCGATATGAGGAAGTTTGATGGTAAATATCCTATAGCATGGATATTTCAGATGGAGAAATTATTCAATTACACAAAGTGACAATTTTACAAAAGGTAACTCTTGCATCCTTGTATTTAGAACCTCATCAATTCGTCTATATCAATGGCTTTGTGAACGAAAAAATGACTATATTTTCTATGGGTCCATTTTTATGGATGAATTGGTAGCACATTATGGAGATATCAAGAGCAACACATTCTTTAGTCAATTAATAAATCTTCGACAAAGAGGTCCAATTACAGAGCACATTTAACTATTTCAAAAGTTGAGTCTTAGAATAAAGAACATTCCAAAGGATAATTTGTTAGATCTCTTCATGGGAACTTTAAAGGAGAGCATTCAACATCATGTGAATCTCTTGGAATGTAAATCGCTAGAGCATGCTTTTAGTGTGGCAACTAAAGTTGAAATTAAAAATATGGCTACTATAAGAGTGGCCACTAGCAACTCTAGAGAGCACAATTTTCCCTCTCCTAACCTCACTCAACCTACAAGGTTGACACCTTAGCAAATGGATAAAAGAAGAGCAAAGGGACTATGTTTCATTGTGGCAGAAAGTACAATAAAGGGCATAAATGTGGTGACAATAAATTATTCTAAATAGACCATGAAAAGAAAGAAGATAAAAAAGTGGAACCATCACAAGATCTAGAGCTAGAAGAGACTACTCCAACCATATCTTGTCATTCATTGGTTGGAATTAGTACTTTGAAAACCCTTAAGATATAAGGATATATCAAAAGGAAAAATGTAACAATGTTGATTGATTTTGGTAGTACCCATAACTTCACTACTTTCAAATTAATGAAACTTCTCAATTTCTTCATATATCCAACGCCACAATATTAAATAACAATTGCAAATGGAGGTACCACAAATTGTTTAGGGAAGTTCCATAGTATTAAGCTCACTATGGGAGAGTATTTATTGGATAATCCCATGATTGGAATTTAAAAGGGTGGTGTTGGTGTTGTATTAGGGGTCCAATGGTTACAATCACTAGGAGCAATGGTTACAATCACTAGGAGCAATGGAGGAACTTTTCATGATATTTTCCTCAGAAGGAAAGGAAATTGAACTCAGAGGTATCCAAGGGAATCCCTCTAAAGTGATAAGCTCTAACAACATGAAAAAATTACTCAAAAAGGGACACTATGGTGTACTTGCACAATTGTGCTCATTAGATGTTCAAACATCTAGACCCTCTACTCTAATGGAGCTCCAAACATTTATTGACAATCATTCCAAGGTATTTTGAGAGATTCCTAAGCTCCTTCCACCTACTTGAGATCATTACCATGCTATTCATTTACAACTAAGAAGTGTACCACCTAACAATAGGCCTTATAGGTACCCATATGTACAAAAGAGTGAGATTGAGAGACATGAAATGTTATAGGTCGACATCATTCAACCTAGACAAAGTGCTTTCTCTTCCCCATGGTGATGGTTCAAAAAAAGGAAGGTCCATGGCGTATGTGTCCAGATTATAGAAAACTCAACAAAATGACCATTGAAGATATGTTTCCTATTCCTCTCATTGATGAATTACTATATGAATTGCAAGGAACAATTTTCTTTACCAAGTTGGATCTTCATTATGTATATCATTAAATTAGAATGGACAAGAGGACATACCCAAAACAACCTTTAGAACACATGAAGGTCATTATGGGTTTTTGGTGATGTCATTTGGCATTACTAATGCACCTTCAACATTTCAAATCTTGATGAATTATATTTTTCAAACCCTTCCTCAGAAAATTTGTGTTAGTATTTTTTGATGATATACTAATCTACAACAAATCTTGGGAAGAACATTTACAACATGTTGACATGGTATTAAAACTATTGGAAGAGAAAAAACTATATGCAAAGCCTTCCAAGTGTGCATGTGGGGTGCAAGAAGTGGAATATTTGGGTCATATTGTATTTCATGAAGGTGTCAGAGTGGACCTAATAAAATTAAAAATATGATGTAATGGCCAATTCCAAAAACCTTGAAGAATGTTAGATTATTTTTAGGATTGACAAACTATTCCCACAAGTTTGTTGATAATTATGGTCAAATAGTAGCACCTCTAACAACATTATTAAAAAAAGAGGCATTTTCTTGGACCCAAGAAGCAACCAAAGATTTTGAAAAACTTAAGGAGGTTATGTGTACAACTCTTATCCCAGCCATGCTTAACTTCACAAAAACATTTATTGTGGAGTGTGATGCCTCAGGTCATGACATTTGTGCAATTCAATACATTTATTATGGAGTGTGAAGAAGAAAGAAATTGACATCACACTTGATTCCTCACATTGTTGAGAAGAAATCTTCCAAGGAGATGTATGATACTTTGGTGGTTCTATACCAAAACAATAATATAGGTAGGATGCTACATTTGAATTACCAGATTCAAATTGTTAGGATGACCAGTGAGGACACAATTGTCAGCTACCTTATGAAGATCACTCATAAATGAGATCAACTTGTAGCTATTGGTGAGAAAATGTAGGATGTTGAGTTGGTGAATGTAGTGTTGAGAGGTCTTCCCAGGTCTTGGGAACCATTTGTGCAGGGGATCTATGAACGAGACAAGTTACCGGACTCTGATAGATTATGGATTGATTGTATCCAGGAGGAGACCCGGTTGGTGTCCAGGGATGATATGGAAGGTGTTGTTCCTGAGATTAAACCTAAGGCTTAAAGAATAATGTCAGACATCATAAATATAAAGGGATGTTTTTAAAGGTGTTTTTTCTTTCGTTAATTATATAAGAATTAATCCTCAAATGAAAATAATGACAGAACAAGACAGAGGTCGTAATTTGTCATCTGAGTCGATTTATAAAATCAAATGATGTGAGGGAAACTTACAAAAATGTTAAACAAAATGAGGCATCAATGCAAGATGAATCTTACCTTGTTCACAATAGAAGAAATTAAAGAATGCGCACTTGTAAGGATATGAGATATAGTAATTCAAGTAGCTCACAAGTCTTGTATTTACTTATAACAAATACAGAGGAAAAATTGCTTGCTTATCAAACAACTGATAAAATGTGACTACAATAGCAGTAGTACTAAATTTAAATCACTCACTTATCAAGGAATAACATAAGGGAAATAAGAAATATGGAATACAAGAGGAGAACATAACTCAAACTGAAAAAAAATTGGAATCCATGTCTACACTTGTATTAATTCTCACGAAAGGAGAGTTTTTTCTTCTTACATCCAACAAGAAGCAACCTGTGTTAAGTATTCAAACTATGTATTTATACAAAAATGATCATCAACCCTAAGCAGTTGGAATTCTCCTAATTCGAAAACAATAAATATTACAATATGAAAAATTCGAAGAGTTTCATTTGCATCTCTTCTATCTCTTCGCCTGCTGGCATAGATGTTTCTTCTTCTTGTCCTCCAGCTCAGAAACAAATGGCCTCTAATAATGACATGTGTGAATGGTATGCACACGTTGTTTCATTTGTTTCCAGACGTGCTGGCTTTCCCTTGCTCGACACATTGAACACATCTACCTATGAACTGCACCACTAACCTGAAAGGCATTGTTGTGTCATTCGCCTCAAAAGTATATAACTTCTTCTCTATGCGAGGTGGCCTATCTTCCATTCTCCTGAATTCTAGAGATATAGACTGTAGTCACAGACCTGGATTCACTATCCACTTATGAATTTGAATAATGTTAATTCATTTCAATTGTAGGATTTCGGCTCGGGCTTCTTCCATACTTGTCTTGGAATCAAGTTGATTCTTTGTTATATCGATTTGCCCCAGGGCTTCAGGGATACTATCTATTCAATATTTAGTGACTCTTTGTTGAGTGAGGAACATGCTTCTTCACAAGATTTCTTCACTTCCCAGGCTAACCTTTTACTTTCAACTAAATTGCCCTCCCAGGTTTTTAGTATTATATCACCTCGAGTTTGCTCCGAAAGAGACAATCTAGAGACCATGGCTACCTCCTCTTTTTCTGATGACACAAATACCTCCTGGAAAGTAGTTCAAGTTGAAATGGCCTCTCTCTCCTTTAAGTAAATGTTATTTAAATACTGGTCTACCACCCGATAATGGTTTTGGACAACTTCTACCTTAGTAAAAAGGATTTGCTGGGTTGATTCCATCTTCTCATGCGCCTCTATCACCTGGGCTTGGAAACTCGCCATATCCACTGTTGTATTCTCAGTCAAGTTTATTTTATCTTGCAATTGTTTGACCAACTCTTCCTGTTGAATGGCCAATTCTCTGCTTGACTGCGAATTTCTGTGCATTTCATCAAGACTGATTTTAAGTTGCTAAATTTCATGTCTGTCACAGGCTCTAATCTACTCAAAACCCCTATTCATCTCATCTCTTACACTATGTTCCATTGTCTTTAGTTGGTATTGCAACTGACTTACCAGCAGGTCCTTCTACTTCAGTTGTTCCTTCAAATTCCCAATTGAATATTGGTTTGTTGTGGCAAAATCTCCCAATGAGCTTGCCACTTCCATAGCAAAGTCTACCTCCTTTAAGGCCTGTCCATCACATAGCACCCTGTGCCTCTTGAAAGTTGTGCCCTCTTGTTGGTGTGTCTCTATTTTTACTATATCCCTCCTCTTCTTGCTAAAGAAGAAGTCATAAGGGGGCATTTCTTCAACCGGAATGGGAGTAAGATCTTCTATAAACACTACATCGGCACTTGGGTTCCCCTGACTGATCTGTAAGGGGGTAAAAGACATAATAGGGTCACCTATTTGGGTGGTCTGTGGTTGCCCTGTTGTATTAGTAGCCAACTTTTTTGGTGTAGACAATGCTGCATCATGTCCCTTTTTGATCAAACCTTTAGCTTGAGCTTTTGTTTGATCATCAGGTTGATCTGATGGTGCAATATTTGTTTTCTATGTCAAAACCTTTGTTTTCACCAGGTTTTCCTGAACGTTTTGTCCATTGGAACTTCCTGCTTCTAACTTATGGGTTCCAACTTCGTGTGTGGCTGGAGATGTCGGAACTTCTCCCTGTAAGACTTTGGGCAAACTATTTCTCCAGTGTTTCTGAAAATTATGGAACTCGATCTATTTGTTTAGAGCCAGAGTCTCAACTTGGCTCAACACTTCCTGATAAGATATTGCCCCTCAGAATATTTCATCCCATGGGGAATTTTCATTCTCATATCTCTTCAGATTGTGAAGGGCCATGTGATTTCCCACGATATTCTGGGGATCGTGTTTCTTGAATTCAATGTTTACGAGCTTAATGTCCTTTAGGGTTGTGGCCTCTACCTTTGAGTGGCTGAAATCTAACAGTGAAAAATTCCCAACCTGTAAAGGAAAGGTGGGCCACACTTTTTTCTACGCTACCTTGAGCTCTTTACTGATTCCTCCTAGAACATTTTGATGTGCTACCTCACGACACCACAATCAATCTGGTAGGAACATTGGTAAGGCATGCAGAGGAAAAGAACATCCAAAAACCCTGATGTAAGAGAAGTGTTCCTCAATGTACCAATCCACTATTTTCCCAGGTTGGCCACTATCTAGTCTGAAATCCTGGGAGGTGGGCAACCGTATATAGCGATATGCATCGACACCACCACGTAGTTTCATATTTCGTAGAAGAATTCCTTCTCTTTATCCTCACACAACTTGGAATGATAGAAGTGTATTGGTTCAATGCTGGTCAAGTCCAGCTCCATCCCATCAAAGGAAATGGTGTCATAAAACAAATGACGTCCATAAGGTATGCTGACATGTAAAATGGGGCAGGTCATCCTTTGGATTTCAATGACTGATATTCTGTGATTTCCTTGGCCAAATTGTCTGATAATATCTTGGCCCAATTGAAAGAAAAAGCCTCTGCAACTTCATGCATGATCGGTACCCATGATAACAGGAAGTGAGCAGAGTTTTCTTTGTCGAAAAGTCTACATAGCATCATGGCCACATACATCATATGAGCTTCTAATGATGCAATGGAATATATGCCATGGGTGTCTGCTCTAAATTTCTCAGGGTGTGCCCACCAGTTCTTGATCAATTTGGGGCAATTATTTACACCTTGTGCACACTCTTCTTCATCTAACTCTTTTAAGAAAGAAACATTATAATTGTGCTTGAATGCTGGGGATAGTTTGTACATCACCTGTATATGTTTTGGTCAGAAAGATCCAACAACAACTTTCTGTGAATTGTGGATGGTCCTGGTCGAGACGTCAACATTCTCCAGGGCCCAACCTATCATGTTTTTATACAACATGAGCCTCAGCCGCGTGGCTATTTTATGAAACTCTGATTGGGGTACGTATTTGAGCTTTGTTGCCTGAGTTTTAGTCCCTTCATAGACTGACTCTTCTAGACAATTGATCAGCTCATATTGTAGGATATCAAATACCCGTGTCCAGGTTTTCACGGTATCTACAGCTCTCGACGATGTGTTCGAGAGGACATCTGTGTTTTGGCTCGAGCTCTCACCAGCTGCTTTAACCATTTTTCATGGAGCCATGATAGTAGTAAACTTAGAACTCTGTTATCTGTCATAGAAAATGCGCAAAACTTCTTATATTGCTAAATCTCATTCCGTGAAAACACAAAATGGAATTCAAACTTCAATATCTTTTTCACTTTAACAGTATCAATTTACGCATACCTTCACTGACAATGTATTTGTTAATTTTAATGAAAAATCCAGACGGTGATCTGCGATCTTATTCGAAATAATTTTCGTATATCGTCTATTAATGCCATAAATGTTTGGTGTTTCGTGATCGGGAGGTTGCTTAGATGAAATTTGAATTTACCTGAATTATGATTCAATAAAAAATTAACATGAGATAATAGTGTTTAACCTGTTAATTAATCATGTTTAACTTTAATTCCTTTCAGGCTTTTAGACCTCGGGATATTCGACAATAGCTAGATAAATGGTTTTTGAAGCTCGAAACCACGAAGTGATTAATTATTCTCTAATTGTCTTCAATCTTTAATTAAATTTGCTTAACGTTTAAGACATTTTGAGAGTTCAGGATTCGTGAATTTAGAATGCGACGGATGGTGAATATCCGAACTCCGAGTGTGAGAAGCTATCAATTGCCTTTAATTGATATTAGTTTATTTAACCAAGGTTTAATAATTCGGGACTTCACATTTCGTATATTTACAAGTTAGAGTTCTAGCGCTTTCTCAAAGGGCTACTTCCCACAGTGACATGTTAAATCTTAGGAATGTATACATGTATAGGGTGACTAGGATCTTTCGAAAACTTTTCGCATATCGGGACTTTGAAGGTGAGAGATGTCGAAACGCCTGAAGTGTGAAACTCCGAAACTCAAAACTACGAAGTATTCTCTAGGGGTTTGAGCTTTTAATAATCAGGCGGCTCTAAAATAACTCGGGAAAAAGGATTGTTCGATCAAATGAAAAACTTCATCAATGGTAAGAATCAAGCACGCTTTATTCTTATTTTATCTGGGAAATAAAACTATTTAAAGTTTAAAGTTTAGAAATATATGTGTTCCAACAGATGGTATGGTGAAGAGTATAAGTAATGAGAACCAGGCCCTTACATGTTTCACTAGGAAGGGAAAAAGAGGGTCTCTAGGCAGAAGAGGTTCACCAAGGAGAAAGGATTCTCTCTTGAGAGAAGCATCTCCAGAGTCAAGATGGAAGAAGGATCTTATTAAGATCATAGGTTTTGAGTGTCATGACTAATTTGGTCACTATGTTTCACAGTGTCCACACTGAAGGGGAAGGGAAAAAAGTCAGCATGCATCAATAATAGAGGTTGATGAGGTTGCAGATAGGTTCTAGAGGGATATTTTGTTGGTCTCTACCCTTTCAGGTACAATCTCTAGTAGGGGGACTTGATTGGTGGATAAAAAATCATCTGTCCATATGACATGTGCTAGAGAGTTATTTGACAGCTCCATAGAGACTGGCTCAGACTTGTGTGTAGAGCTTGGTATGGGAACCAAGCATGTAGTACAAACATATGGTATGGTATCATTCAAAATAGAGTTAGGTGAGGTGTTGAGGGTGTTGAATGTGTTATGGGTACTAGAACTCAGGAGGAGTGTTCTCTGAGTCTCAAATATTGATAAGAAGGGTTGCCACATATTATTTCAAGATGGATAGGTGTTGTTTATGCTGAGACGATCTAGCTTTAGATCAAAAATGGTTCTTGGAGTTAGGGAGTAAAACCTATATAGGCCAAGAAGATAGCCTATGAGAACTGTGGCCAACAGTAAGAGAGAGATAGATGAGGAGGAGAAGGTAGCTCCACTAGTGGTGAGGCAGGTGGTAGCTTCACCAGTGGTGAGGTAGGTGGCCACATTAGTAGCATAGGTTTAGAGGGAGAAGGTAACTCCACCAATGATGAGGTAGGTAGCCCCACCAATAGTGTCAACTCAGAGGGAGCCAGAGTTCAGAGGGATTCAACCCTCAGGATCCATTAGGGAGGATTAACCTCCCAGGACTATTCAAAGGAGATTAGACTTCAAAGGAGGTCAACAGGTTCAGGGGGAGCAAATGGCTCCAAAGATTGTATAGAATTAGAGGGAGTTGGGTTACAAAGGGAGCATGTGGACTAAGAGGGAGCCCGATATCAAAGAGAGTTAGTTGACTCAGAGGGAGAGTCAACCATTCAGAGGGAGGTCCCCCTCAGGTTTAGGTGGGAGAGAGGCATATTGCAAGACTAAAAAGTTGGTTTCATGGGTTGAGGAGGCCAGACAGGAGGTTCTGAGGAAAGATACTTCTAGGAGATGTGTGCCCTCCATGGGGGATCCATTTGTTTCAGTAGGTTTTACTACAGTGATAGAGGAGACATCCACTTAGGAAGACATGAGAGTAGGATTTGCTTCAATCATAGAAAGAGCATCCAGTGAGGCAGATTGGACATCAGGATTTTCTTTAGTGACCAAGGATGCAACCAATCAGGAGGACTAGAGAGGAGGATCTTCTCCGGTGACAAAGGGAACATCCATTCAGGAGGATTGGAGTGAAACTATGGTAGAGGAGACAAAGTCACTTCTAGTGTGGGAGACATAGGTACATCAAGATGATCGTGGATGGAACACCTCCCTCGTTAAGAGGGAGTGTTGTTTATTGTAGCTTCGGGAGGTATTCCCGCAAGAGGCCAAGGTGTCAAGAATGTGAGAATATTCGTTGGCACCAGATTAACCTTTTGTTTCAGTGAAATTATCCTTGGAATGAGTCTAGGGCCTCATGGGAAAGTTGATGGGCTTTGTTGGCTTGTGATGGGATGTCACACCCACAAAAAGGAATAAAATATTCTTATTAATTGTTGAGTTTAGAAAGGGTGCCTAAACTCACTCATTGGACTTGTATATAAAGGAGAGAGGTAATTGTGACATTTTCTCATTGCAAAATGATGGATTTAGCATAAGTGAGTGAGAACTTGTGCTAGGAGGATTGGTGATTCAGGAAAAGGAAATTCTACAATGGTGGAAAATTTGGCATAGGAAAGAGGAATCCACATAGGTCAGATTGCATATTATGTTTGTAGGTGATGGATCAGATATGTGCATTGATGTCTCACCTCCAATTGGTCCCTATAAGAGCTAATGAGAATATGTGGGACCTTGAGCTTGCACGGATATGGGAAAGCCTTCCCATAAATATGACATTATTGATATGTCATGTTGTTAGTGCCCTCAACCTACTTAAGAGGTTGAGGGATAATTGTTGGTCTTCTTATTTGGATTCATATACTAAGAATAGTGATCCTCCACCCCCCCCTCCTCCTCCAAATCCATAATATCCTCCATGATTAGACCGACCACCATCTCCTCCACAAGTAAACTAGCCACCATCTCCTCTATGAGAAAATTAGCCACCATATCCTCGACATGCATATCAACTACCATCTCCTCCTATAGCACTTGACCAACCACCATCTCCTCCATGAGAAAACCAACCACCATCCCCCCCTCCAACACTATATTGACCACCATATCCTCCTCCTAGAACAAATCAACCACCATCTCCCATGGTAATTGACCAACCACCATCAACTTTAGTAGAAAACTGACCATGATCTCATTCAATAGTAGATCGACCACCATCTCCTCCACAAGTGCTACTTTTTACATTATTATCTGGCAGAAGTATTATTTCCTCTTTCTCTAATGGTGAAGGTATTGATTCCTCTAGCTATGGTGGAAAACCTAACTTATAACAATTGTTAACATGTATATATTTTATTGTTATGATGTATATTTTACATGTATATTTAAGATTTATTTTTTACTTAACCTATATATTGATTTTGATATTGTCATTCATATATATTAGGCCTTTTCATATCATGTTGATGTTGGCATTGATTTATTTAAAAATGTATTGTTTTATTTATTAATGGTTTCTTTGTTTTTAAATTAAATCTGAGATGACATATTTGAGATCTATATTTCACATGTATATTAATTTTGACATTATCATTCATGTATATTATGTCTTTTCATTTCATGTTGATGTTGATGTTGTTTGATTTATAAAATGTATTGGATAAGAGACATAGTTGTCCAAAATAAAAATAAACTGAATACATCGTGTCTCGTTGATTATGCTTTGTTGGATTGTTGAGAGGGGGGGTGAATCAGTAATAGAGCTTTTTAAGTGTTATTTATCTTTATGATAAATATAGCATTATCATCCAAAAAGTTCAAAGTAAATAAACCATTAACAATGAACAATCGTACACATACACAGTACACCAATATTTTTACGTGGAAACCCAATGCGAGAGAAAACCACATAATGTTTTTTCTTATATGTATTTAAGAATTAAATTCATTGGAAGCACCAACTTCCTTTTTTCTCCAGCTACAACTGGAAGGGGGCTTCGACCCCCTATATTTTTAGGCTACAACCTGATGGAAACTACAACTCCCCAATTCTTTGGATACAACCAGAAGGAGGCTACAACCCCCTATGTTCTCCAGCTACAACCAGAAGGTGGCTACAACCACCTATCCTTACCCCGTCCAACCACCCTGAAATATAAGTGTCAAATGAAGAAACAACTGTCACACTATCACTGTGAGATATACCACTATAAACCTATACCAACCTGTACCATTGACCTGTAGCCAACCTATACCACTACCCTATAATCAACCTGTACCTGAACTGAGCCTGTACCAACCAAAAAACAACAGATATGTGACATGTTTGTTCTACAAAATGCATATGTACGCACCCTATCTATACTACAGGCCATGTATGTACGTGACCTATATGTTCTGTAGCCTTCGTATGCCTTCTGAAAACTAGGGTTTTCTCTTTTATGAAAGTTATGACCTTCTGCAGCCTTTGTCACATCAACCTGCAACCTGTCACTATGTCCAGACTGTAACTATATTGTATTCATATATCCTCATACATATCCTTTACCCAAAGCATCTATATCTCTCAAGTCATGTGTCATACAAGTGTGTGTAATCATGAACAAGTATAATAACTCTTACATGAACTAGACATCAAATCCTTTCTGATATACAACCTCTCAATACATCAAACACTTCACAAATACAAGCTCTCAACCATGTACGACAAAAACCATTAACCATATGCCAAGAAATATAATATGTGCCTCAACACTAAAAAGATGTATCAATGATAAATATTGATTATACCAGCATTGTATTTATGTAGATCTGACTTATACAGAAAGTTCATTGCAACCACTAATATCTCTAGGGAAAATCCTCAAACCCCTATAACCATTTTTCATGTATACAATAAAATCCAACAACTCATAGAAATAATACATACCTTTTGAACAAGTAGATAGATCTGATGTACCTGATCACTGTAGACCTTCCTGGGAGCTTGCTTTCAAACTCTAGAGACCCAACATCTTCATATTCACAAGTTTATAAAGATTTACTTTCATGTGCATGCCCTAATATACTGCTAGACTGTGTACATATGCGCCTTGCTCCACTGCAGCCCATGTACACCTCAAAAACTAGGGTTTTTTCAGTATTTTCTGTAATTTTGAAACTTTCTCTATCAACCCTTCGTGCTACCTCAGACTTGTGCAACTTTAGATATATCAATGAATACCTGAAATAAACCTTACACTAATAAATATTCAATGTGCTCAATGGGTGCTAATAGGAGAGTCTTTCTCTCTTATTTATACTTCCATGTAGCTTCCTCAAGGGGTTACCTTCTAACCAACTTAACCCAATTTCCTTCTTTTAGGGATAACCCACTTCTAACCACTTGTCCATTGCTAACCCACTTTGCTACAAATAATAAATTCTCCACTTCTAGTTGCAACTAATTTATTTTTAATTATTTTCTTATTGCAACAACTTAACCCATGATTAACTCCTAGTTTTACTCACTTGACTAGTCAACTTCTTCTAGGAGATTCTAGAATAATTTTGAAGTCTTTGAACTTCTAGATAACTCATGAGGGTTCTCCAACTTCAAAAGGCCATAACTATCTAACCGTGAGGAGTTATGTGGCATTCCACGTATCACCAGAAATGTCATGACATGTACTTCATACCATTATACATCAATCAAATTGAAGTCCCTTAACCATACTGCTGGGGCTACTGGAATTTGCTACTGGACTTTCGTCAAGGCTTGACATCAATGGAAACCAACAAAATTAATCAACAATCTCCCCCTTTGGAATTGATGGTAATACTCTAATGCAACACTGAAGTCATATCACTTATGTTCCCCCTATGTCATTGCTCCCCCATGGAAGCATGCCTCTGTGCTCTCTCTCCAAGCATTTGACTCTCTCTCCTGCATATGATGAATCCCTCCCCCTTTGAAATCAATGGAAAAGGTAAATTCCCTTCCATAGATGCTCCTCCTAACTGAACTGTCCTTGGGGTTGCTCCCCCTGACTGAAATCTTCCTAAACCTACTCCCCCAACCTGAACTGTCCTCAGTATGGTGCTTCCTTGTGTGAATCTAATACATATAATATAAACATTCAAAAGCATTCATTTTGGAGTATAAATTACTCCGAGTCTCTGGCGAAGATATTCAAAGGCTTCCCTTGGAAGTAGTTTTGTGAAGATATCTGCAACTTGTTCCTTTGTCCCCACATATTCAACTATGATTTTCTTCTCTGCAACTTGTTCCCATAGAAAGTGATAATTTATTAGAATGTGCTTCGCCTTGGAGTGCATTGCTAGATTCTTTGAGATACTGATAACACTTGTATTATCAAAATATATAGGAATGGATTGATCATACTCAACATGTATATCTATCAAAGTTTTTTTCATCCATAGAACCTGTGTACAACATGTTGTTGCTGCAATATACTCTGCTTCGGTTGTAGACAATGATACTAATGATTGTTTCTTTATTATCCAAGAGACCAAAAACTCACCCAAGTAGAATGTTGCTCCACTAGTGCTTCATTGATCATCAATGCAACCTACCCAATCTGCATCTGTGTAGGAAATACGTGATAGATCATTTCCTTTTGGATACCATAATACAAACTCTTATGTGCCTTTGAGATATATGAAAATCATGTTCACTACTAGAACATGTGATTCCTTTGGTGTTGCTTGAAATCGTGCCACCTATCCAATTTCCTGCATTCCATCTGGTCTGGACATTGTCACATAAAGTAAGATGCCAATCATTGACATGTACTACCTTTGATATGTAGACGGTGAATCATCATATTTTATTAACTTGCAACTGGTTTGCATAGGAGTGTTAATTGGTTTGCAATCTTCCATTCCAAACCTATTTATCATTTCTCTGATATACTTAGTTTGAGAAATAAAAATTCCTTGGTTGCTTTGACATATATGAAGACCCGGAAAGAAGGATAGTTCTCCAAGTAATGACATTTCAAATTCATTATGCATATCCTTTGCAAATTTATGGCTTAACCTGTCATCATCACTTCCAAAAACAATATCATCAACATAAACTTCAATTAATAAAATACTATCTTGAGTTACCTTGATGTAGAGGTTGTTGTCTGCACTTCTTTTTATGAACCTTGCTTGTTGTAGATATATATCCAGTCTAGAGTACCATGCTCTGGGATTTTGTGTTAGACCATAAAGGGCCTTCTTCAACCTAAACACATAATCTTTGTTCTCTGACGATTGAAATCCTTCTGGTTGTTCAATGTAGACTTCTTCTTCCAATTCCCCATTAAAAAAGGTTGATTTCATGTCCATTTGATACACTTTAATATTCTTGGAGCATGCATAAGCTAAGATCAATTGGATTGCTTCCATTATGGAAACTTGGGAAAACGTCTCTTCAAAGTCGATACCTTCAACCCGTGTGTATCCTTTACATACCAATCTAGCTTTATTCCTGGTAACATGTCCATCTTCATTCAATTTATTTCTAAAGACCCACTTTGTGTTGATCACATTCTTGTACCTTGGTCTTGGAACCAATTCCCAAGTGCCACTTTTCTCTATCTCATCCAATTGTTCATCCATGGCTTTTATCCATAATTCATCCTTTTTGGCCTCATCAAATCTGTTTGGTTCAATTGTAGATAATAGTGCTAGATGCAGTTGTTCTGGTGAACAAATTCTTCTTCTAGTCTCAACTCCTGCATCCTTCTCTCCGATAATCTGATTTGAAAGATGATTCTTCTTCTAGGTGTCTTTGCAGGCACTT
This sequence comes from Picea mariana, assembly GCA_032191745.1. Taxonomy (NCBI): domain Eukaryota; kingdom Viridiplantae; phylum Streptophyta; class Pinopsida; order Pinales; family Pinaceae; genus Picea; species Picea mariana. Next base: position 248,773 of record JASDQU010737871.1, read on the forward strand.
GCTAAAATTTCCCTTCTACTTATGTATGATATTATTCATCTTCCCCTTGTACTGATTCTTCATCATTTGCTTCTTCTTCGTAAACCTGTTCCATTGATTCATTTTATTCTTCCTTTAATTTTCGTCCAACTATTTCATCAACTGTTACATTGATGCTTTCCACAACTTTGTTGAGATTTAGATTGTAACACGTGTATGATTTCCTTTTACTTGAGTAACCAATAATTATGTCTTTGTCTACATGAGATTCAAACTTTCCCATTTTGTCATATTCTCTTTTGATGTAGCATTTGCTTTTGAACACTCTGAAGTGCTTCACATTTGTTGGTCTTCCTTTCCATAGTTTGTTGGGAGTTTTTTCATTGTTGTTTCTGATCATTAATTTGTTTTGAATGTGAACTGATGTATGCACTGCATGTGTCCAAAAGACATCTGTCAATTTAAAATCCATTAACATTGTTCAATCCATTTCATGTATTGTCCTGTTTTTTCTTTCAACATCTCCATTTTCTTGAGGTTTCCTAGCAACAAAGAATTGTTTTTTTATTCCATGCTTGCTACAAAAATCCGTAAATTCCTTTGAAGTAAAATCTCCTCCATTATCAGATCTCAAACATTTGATTTTTGAATCCATTTCACTTTCAACCATTTCCTTGTATACCTTGAAGTTTTCAAATTCTTCTGACTTATTCTTGAGAAAGCAAACTGCAATCATTCTTGTATAATCATCAATCAATAACATAAAGTATTTATCACCTTTTAAACCCTTTGTTCAAGTTTGTCCAACTAGAGCACTATGCACAATTTCCAGTGGTTTTATCATTGAGTATTCCTTTGATTTGAACCTGGTATTTGTTTTCTTTCCTTGTTGGCAATGCTTGCATAATGTGTTGGTTGGTTTCGTGATCTGGGGAATTTCTCGGACTACTTCCTTTTTTCTAACTTTGACAAGGTTATCAAAGTTTATGTAACCCATTCTTCTTTTCCATAGCTAACCTTCATCCTCCTTTCCTAGAAAACACTTTTCATTTCCAATTTCACTTAATACATATATGTTGCTTGAAGTTCTTGCATTTGTTGTAATCAATTTGCCTGAACATGCTTTTCTTATCTCACACTTCTGAGAATCGAACGTAAGTTTATGACCTTGGTCACACATCTGAATTACACTTAGAAGATTATGTTTCATATCTTCCACTAGTAGAAAATTTTCAGCCTTGGTATTCTTGTTTCCAATTCTGACTATGCCCTTTCCAATGATTCTAGCTAAGTCATCATTTCCAAAGGAGACTGATCCATCTCTTTACTTTCTTAATGTAAGAAACATGTATTCATCACCTTTCATGTGCTTTGAATATCCATTGTCAACATACCAACCATTTTTCTTGTGTTTAGCCTGTAGAGTGATTGTGCATTCTTAATTGTTAAACTGATCATGCTTTCATATCCATATTCTCTGTTGAGGTTCTTGTCTGTGACTATTATTATTTTTTTGTGATTCTCTAGGAGGGACTGCCATTCTACAATATTTGTCCATGTGTCCAAAGTTGTTGCATTTGCATCATTCCACTTCAATGATCAATTATTCAAACTTGTTGTAGCTTCTTCTCTGTGTTTCACTAGGCCTTATTGGATAACCATTTTGTGCATGAATTTCAAAGTTTTTTATGTTCCTGCTATTAGCTTTTCAATTTACAAATTTATGTACAAAATTATTACATGCATAACATAAACCAAAAAATATAGTTTGATACCTAGGAGTTGAATATCTTCTGAAAGGAGTTACTCTTCTGAATCCTTCTAAATCCTAAGATCTGCTTGTTTCTGACTGTCGTTGATTTTTAAATATGACTCTTTTCGGTAGAGGAGTGTCCCTATAATCTTCCTTGTAAAACTTCTTGTTTCCTCTAATTGTCTCTACATAGCTTCTTGGTTGTGTTTCTTTATCTTTGGTTTTGGAGCTTGAGCCTCTTTCTATCCGATTGTATCCTAGCCCGAACTTGTCATGATGTGGCCTTTGACTGTTGATAATATTATCCAAAACCTTTGAATTGTTCTACATATTCTTCTGTTGAAGGTCTTTTCTCAAAGTAACAACCTATGCTTCCAAATTTCCAATGATCCTGTATTTTTCTTCCAGCTTTTATTTGAGTGCTTCTTCAATTATTTTATCTTCTTCTATTTGAACCTTTAATTTAGTGACCATTTGTTCTAGTTCTTCAAAGTTTGGATTATGAATGTCTTATTTCTTGTCTAGTTCTGCCCAAATTTTCTTTTTTTCTCTTTTTATAACTTCTATAGCACTCAACAGTACTTCTCTATAGTCAAATTATGTTTCTTCATACTCCTCTTCGGTGTCTTCTTTATCGGATTCTTATATTTCCATGAATATAACTCTTTCTGTCTCACTTTCACTGACTTCATCTTCGTCTAATGAGGAGCAGTATTATTTGGTGCAAAAACTTTTCTTGAAGAATTTATTTTTGGTTCTTTTTCCTTTATAAGTTTATTTTTTGTTTGAATCATCCTCTTCATTTCTTTTATTTTTCTTGTGAGGACATTTGTTAGCAAAATTACCACTACTGTCACAGTTAAAACAAATCAATGGAAGCTTAACTTTATATCTGTCTTCGGTTCCCTTTTTCAATCTTCTGACAAAGTTGGCCACTTCTTCATCATCTTCCGAGATGTTACTGTTGTTGTTATATTCTTTTTATTTTTTCTTTCCCTTTTGATTTGACCTTTTGGATGCTTTGAATGTTGCTTCTTTATACCTGGATTTTCCTGTTCAGTTATCATTTCATAGGATGCAAAGATTCCATGTAGTTCATCCATGCTTATTGAGTCTAGATTTGCTCTTTCTTCTAGTGTTGAGATCTTAAGATCAAATCTCATTGGAAGAGATCTTAGTACCTTTTGAACAATTATAGATTCATCAATTTCTTCTCCCAATCCTATGATTTCATTCACTGTTTCATCAACTCGTAAGAAGTAAGTTGCAATATTCTCATCTTCCTTCACCTTTAGCTGTTCAAATTGACCTTTGTATGTTTGAAGCTTTGTTGCTTTGACTTTTGAATCTCCTTCATAAATATTTTGAATTTTGTCCCAAATATCTTTAGCAGAGCTACAATGTATAAATTTGGTATATACTGAATCACAAAGACCATTTAGAAGTGCATTTGTGGCTTTTGAATTATTTAGACTGATTTTCTTTCTATTTTCATTTGTTGGCAGAATTGTTGGTTCTTTGTGTCCATCTACAACTGATTTCCAAACTTCAAATCCATGTGCCTATACATATGTTTTCATCCTTATGCTCCAGAATGCATATTTTTGTCCATCAAACTGTGGTATTCCATTTTTATACAGATTGTTGCTCTCCATGATCTACCTTACAATGGTTAAACTTATTTCTGAAGGAACCTACTCTGATACCAATTGTTGGATTGCTGAGAGGGGGGATAAATCAGTAGTAGATATTTTTAATCCTTTTTAACCAAAATATGAAACTGTTATTTATCTTTATGATCAATATAACATTATCATCCAATAAGTTCAGAGTAAATAAACCATGAACAATGGAAAATCATACACATACAAAGTACAATAGTTTTTTTACATGGAAACCCAATGCGAGAGAAAACCACATAATGATTTTTCTTATATGTCTTTAAGAATTACATTCATTGGAAGCACCAACTTCCTTTGTTCTCTAGATACAACTGGAAGGAGGCTCTAACCCCCTGTATTTTCATGATACAACCTGAGGGAAGCTACAAATCCCCAACTATCTAGCTACAACCAAAAGGAGGATACAACTGTTGGATCATGTTGTCATTGATGCCAATGGTTTGATTATTTGGGAGAATGTTGGATCATATGTCATTGATGTAAATGGTTTGGGATTGATGTCAAGTAATTGATTGACATGATGCCCTTGATGAGAATGATATATGTCCAAGTGGAAACCAATTGATAAAGATAGATCATTAGTATGATGCATTGATGAAGATGGATCAATGAGTTGTCATTGATACATGATACATAGTTTATATATATGATGCAGTGGTGAATTGATGCAAAGATGAATCATTATTATATTATCATGGTTGATAAGGTGCACAAATGGATGAACTCCAAAGTGGTCCCCTTATGGTGAAATCCCTCATGGGAAGACGCTTTACGAATTGAGTTATCCTAGGAGAACGGTTGGAGGACCCATGCTTGTATGTGGAATAATGAGATGAAGATCAGTGAAGTTGTTGGTGAAACTATCCTAGATGGATAGTGCTTGACATGTCATTTCCGGTGGTATGTGGAATGTCACATAACTCCTCACGGTTTGAGAGTTATGGTCTTATGAAGTTGGAGGACCCCCATATGAAGGCTTGAAGACCCCAAGGTCAAAGAAGTAAAAGTGCTTGAAAAGAAGAAATCATTATGTAAATGATAAAGTAAAGTGACAAAATCAAGATGGATTATTTAAATGATAAAGTAAAGTGACAAAATCAAGAAGGAATATTTAAATGATAAAGTATTGGAGAACTTTCTATTCATGGAAAGTGGTTAACCCTAAAATAAGGAAAATAGGTTAAGTGACCTAGAAATGGGTTAAGTAACCTAAAAATGGGTTAAGTGACCTAGAAGATGAAAGTATAAATAATAAGCTAGGATCTCTTGTAAAATGCACATTTGGTGAGAATCTTTTTTGTGGATCAATGGAGAGCTTCTTGTGAATATCTTTTGGAGTATTGATGGAGAGCTTCTTGTGAGAGAATCTTATTGGTGTGGATCTCTTGAGCATGATTGAAGATATATTATGAGGAAGAGAGCAAAAGGAGGATCTCATGGATGCATCAAAGTTTCGGCAATGTCGGAGATCTTGACGACAAAAGTCTGGGATTCACAGAAAACCCTATTTTCTGATGCCCACGCGGGTTGTCTGTGTATAGGGTGCATGTACACATGGGTTGGCTGTGTATAGGGTGAGTGTACATGTGGGATGACTGTGTATAGGGAGAGTGGATTGAATAACCTCATGGAGATTTGTGTTTGAGCTGGTGCCAAGCTCTTAGATGATGAGGTAGGTTCCAGATCTGCATTCTATGGCCTCAGATCTATCACTAAGACACTGGTATGGTTACATTATTGTCTTAATAGATGCTATTGTTTGATATGTTGTGAATGATTAGGGCATTCTTGGTATGGCTTCTATGAT
>JASDQU010737871.1:281997-365758 GCA_032191745.1 Picea mariana
TGTTATGCGCATTTGATGATGATTTCTTATCCATTTAAGTGTGTAAGGCTTATGATGAGTTTGTGTTTTTAATCCCAATTGCTTAACCAATTCTTCTGAGATTAGATTAGATTGAGATCCACTGTCGATTAATGTGTCTATCTTAGTGTGTCGCATGATCACCCTTATATGAAACAACTTGTTTCTACAATCAATGTCTTCACCAAGTTTACCTGTCATACCAACCAATGAAATCTTTGATTCATCACCTGAATCCGATCCCAAGTCTGTGGGTTTTGTTGTCGTTGCCACTGTTTGTGTTCCCTTCTTTTCCTTGAACCACTTTGGCCTCTTCTCGGGATGCAACTGCCAACATCTATCCTCATCATGTCCCTCTTTCTTGCAATGTTTGCAAGAGAGATTTCCTTCCTTCCTTGTCACTGCATTTTCATTCTTGCCATGCCTTTTCCTCTTGTCCTCTTTCCTTGAAGATGATGATTCCCCTAACACACTTGCTTTCGCTGCTTCAATATACGTAGCTTGAACAGAAACCTCATCAAGGTTAGTGGGTCCAAACATGAAAACAGTGTTTCTAATATGCGCAAGTAAACCTCCTATATACTTCATAAGAGTTTCTTGTGTTTGCAAAGGGATGTCTAACATTAGTGCCATTTTTCGAAATCCATCGGTGTATTCTTGCACTGTTTGTCCTTTTCTTAGTTTTAAAGATTGCCATTCAATTAATGCTTTTTATTTATAACCCAAAGGATAGAATTGTTTCCTAAGTGCCAAAATGAAACTCTTCCATGATGGAAATACATTACCCACATGTTGTGTTCCCTTTTGCAGCTTTCTTTGTCACCAGATGAGAGCTGTACCTGCAAGTCTCAAAGATGTCAACTTAATTTGTGTGGCCTCATCCTTGATCTGTTGCACACTGCAGTATACCTCCATCTGCCTGATCCAATTGTCAAGTTTTTCTGCATATACTTCACCATCATATATGGGCAACTCAAATTTAACATCAAGTTTTAACAATGGAATTTCACTTTTATGCTTATAAACATTTTTCTTTCCATTAGATTTAGAACTTGAACTTGAAGAAGAAGGAGAAGAAGGAGGTGTTGATGGAGGTGAAGGAGGAATCTGAGGATGGTCCTCTTCCTCTTCACTTTTTCTCTTTGAATATTCACCCAAAACTGGTCTCTTTCATTCCAGGTAATCCTCATACAAAACTTTCACCATCTCTGACATATCAAGGAATGTTTTCTGGAATTCTTTCTCATCCTGAGAAATCCCTTCTTCCGATGCCATCTTCTCGTTGTGAGAAGCTCTCTTTCTCAATCCAATTAATGGATTCTCTTCAACAAGCTCACATTCACCACGCTATAGCTTTTCCCTGGTTAACATGCAAAACTCAAATCCAAACATCAACTAGCTCTGATACCACTTGATCTGTAGGATCTTTTAATGACTATGGTTGAGTTTTAATTTTGCATGCGTTAATTAACCATTTGAGAAAATTAATGAAAGAATGAGGAAAGAAGAGGAATTATGACAGCCATATACACATATGAAGATCTGAAATGAAATAATAGACAACAAACCATAACACGAGGATTGATAACGGAGTTCGACACAACTTTGCCTACGTCTCCGGGCCTTTGTCTCTGTGGGGAAGGCTTCTTTATTTCTATTCAAAATATCAAAAGTACATCGCAGCAGTGCCAATTGGCTACAAGACTGATCTGGTCATGTTCTTCCAAATCTCTAGAACCCTGCAAAGAAAACGACACGTAAAACGGACGTCCGGAACTCCCAGAAATGGCCCACAAGCATCTGCTCCTCAATAGCTTCCCTGCATAAAAATGGCTTTGGTTTGGCTTCCCTTCAGCATAAATCTGCTCTAACTGTCCTCCATGGCCTCAAAAAGGCCTGGTTTATATAGATCTGAAGTTGGTTTTCCATCTCCAACTTCCTCCCAAAATTTGGGCTCCAAAAATGCCCAATATCTCCCAAAAATGGAGAAAATCCATTAAAATCAGGCTCAGTAACAATGAAAATCCCAAAACATAACAAAAAAAAACCCATTTTTGAATGAATTCGGGCGCAGCCCCCAAACTCGCGTGCTCTGGGTCATATGGGTGCCACCATGTGGCCAGGCGCTCCATGTACGTGCACCCCCTATCCCTGGCTCCTGGTTCGGTGGCATGTTCTATGGAACCATGGGATAACTATTATAACTGTGCCCTTTTGGTAAATGGCCCCCGGTCCTGTGGGATCCGCCCGGGATCTGAGGGCTGGACCCTATCCACACACCCCCGCGCATGTGGTAATCCCCCTCTGTTTTAGCCCTGTGGTCGTGTGGTATGTTGAACCGTGGGATGGGGCTAAGCCCCGGCCCTTTCCCCCGCTGAAGAAACCTTAATTCAAATTAAAATATAAAATTTTCCATATAGATAACAAGAAAAACCCGTCGGTCGGGCGGTTAGTCGGTCCTGCCAGTCCATAGCCCGGAGGGGAGGTCAAGGGTTCGACTTCCGGTGGAGCCATATAAATTTTACATAAACCATCAACCAACCACAGGGTGCCACATGGCAGCCCATGACTGGGCCATGTGGCACCTCAACAACCAACAGAATAATGCCAAGTGTCGAATGTTGGATGGTCCATGTCACCTGCCACCTGTCAACCCCTTTTTTTGCTTGTTTGGGTTTTTGGACAGAACGTGATATCTTTCGCATACGGAGCCCGTTTGACGAAGTAAATATATGGTTGGAATCAGGAAGACAAGACGGATGCAATGGCATTGGTTTCGTCAGATTCCGAGCACTTTCATTTTTGAGCATTTTTAAGCCCTGTCAGGCTTTTGGATCCGATTCTGGATCACTACAACTGTCATTTTAGTCATTTTCGGGACTTGAGGAAGCATTATTTCATCCCCCATTGCCAACTTTTGGGGCTTTTGAACCCATTTGATGTGTGCCTTAGACTTTAGTGTCTTCAACAAATTTGAAGAGGATTTATGCCCTTCCTCAGAACCCTCGATGACTGGAGTTTTCCCTTGATCCTCCTTGGATTGAATTGGATAGATTTTTTTTGAAAAGTCAAATTTGCAAGGAATCAACGTAGGTCACGAAAATATGTAGAGGAGAAATTTAATGTATGTAATTTCATTTTATTCATCTTTAATTTACCCTTAATTTATTCAAAAAATTTCATAATTTGTTTTCTTAATTTCTATTAGTATTTACAGTACTTTTTCAAGAAAATAGAAGGGTTTTAGTGTTACCTTCAATTCCATAAACCCTAGTTTTCTTATTTCTTCTCTTTTGTTTTATTTTGTTGCAAACTCTAACATTGGGAGTTTATTGTCTCTACTATTTGACAGTGAGATTTATTTTTTTATGCAATGAATATTTATTGGTTTTGTGTATTCATATACTAGGCTTTGGGTATCTATTAGATTGGGACCACTCATTGCATCGATCCCAAACCCTATCATTTATATTTTTTTAAATGTTTTCGTAGTTTGTAGTGTACACCTTATAATAACAATGCATCGATGCATTTTTTTTCTTTAAAACACACCATTTGGCATGGCCTTATTAAAAACAATTATCTACTTTAGTAGTGCACAATATACATTAATGGTGCACTAGTGCAAAACATTGTATTAAGTTTGTTGTTTTGATGATGTTTGTTATTAGAAAACATTATCAATTTTGTCGGTGCACTTCATACAATAACTAAGCATTTATGTGTGCATGTGTATTAATTGCATGGGTGCATGATACTATTTTGTTTGCACCACCTAAATCAAAAACAATTTTAACCTGAACTTATTTACTTAGTTTGTAAAACATATTTCATAATTTGTGTATTTCATTATGCAGTGCTTTTGTTGATAAAAGATGGCTAATAAAATATTAGGGAAGATACTTGTAGCAACAAAGGTGAGGGAAGCACATCCCAAGAAGAGAACATTGCAAGTTCTTTTAAATTTTAAAATAAAAGTAATACATTTGAATTATCTGTAGGTTTAAATGTTTTGTATTAGATAATGTGTATCATGCAATGCAAAAAATTGAAGAAACACCGAAATATTCTTTGAAATTAGAGTGGAAAAGATTGTAAAAGCTTTATGGAAATGTTGCAAGGAGAGGAATTAGGTGGATCAAAAGGTGATTGATATCAAGTTTTTGTTTGACTTTTTACTATTAATGTACTTCTTAACAATAATCGCTAACATGTTTCAAACATTTGATTTCACATTTGTTGAATTTTTTTGCGGGGACCAAGAGTGAGGGAACAAAAAGTCGTCCTAAGAAGATAAAAATTATGAAGGATGTAAATGATGATGAGTTGTTTCTCAGTTCAACTAGAGTGGTGTTAGAAATTAATGAGAGGGGGGGGATTTTATAAAACTATGGGGGATATAGTCAAAAGATTTCATATATGTTATTTTCGTTAACAATACAAAAATGAAGTCAATGACTCTAAGAATCAAGTTATACATAAAGTATAGCAAGCGGTTCAAAAGAAATGGTTAATGACACCTATGAGAATTGTAAGAGGAAAAGCATACAATAACAAAAAAATAATCACTTAAAAAGTATAATTGCTAAAAAAATAATTTTGTAATATCCATACACTAGTTCGAAAAATTACCAAATTAATGTTTTTTCTATATTTATTTTCATATAAACATTAATTGATTTTTTATTGTGATTTTCACTTTTCAATAATATTGATATAATTCCAAATGACAATCAATGTGATATATGCAACATGTCATTAGGGATGCCAAAAAAAGTGTACAAGGATATCGTCAAATAAATTAGCATAATTGCATTGCACGACCGAGAACCATTCCAACAACGACACGCATCAAACATATGTATTCATTGATTTTTTATATGTACAAAGAGTTTAATTATCACATGAAATATTAATTTTCAATTATTTTATTGTTGGAGAAAAGAAAATGAAATGGAAGTCATTCAACACATAAGACAAGACAATAAGGAAGAAAAGGGTTGATCACAAAATTTGTGAGTACTTAATGCATTTTTGTTGAAAGTTCATGTTTGTTGTGATGTATATATTTTAATTGATTTACAATCATCCATGAATGTTTTCTAATATGTGCTAGCATACAAAGAAGAGTCATCTGAACATTTGATTGACATTGGATTAAATATGGGTTGTGAGTATATGTTAGAGTATCAAGGGTTAATTGAACCATTTGTAAGTAGTTATGTTGTTTTACTTCCCTTGTTTTATAATTAATGGAACAACAAGAAACCTTTAATTATATCTATGCTTTGTCATGCCATATGAAACTCACAAGAAACAAAGTATGGAGTGGAGCCAACAAAAGATATATAAATACCATGTATTGTTTATGAAGCACTCGTTGCTATGGTACACTTTTTAATTTATGCAATCATGTGTATTATACTGTAAATGTAGGTATACTTGTTACACTTCATTTCAATGTTTGTAAATGGAACACGAAGAGACACACTGTCAAAATCAAGTCAATCAACAATATCTTGTGCATGTGATGAAGAAATGAGGCATGCAAGCAACTTGAGAAACAATAGTAGTTCGAGCGATGAATGATGATAATTGAAATTGAATGTTACAGGTTCTATATGTAAAATACCTATCCTATTAAACCGATTAAATTTATTTCTTTGACACAATAAAATTAACAACATGGAACATGCTAATTTATTCATGCATCTAACCGCAATTATAAAAAGTGTGAATGTAATTAACCCAAACAAACACACAACATTCACATATTCATTTACATAGCGAAAATAACATGATAAAAGATAATAAGAAAACTTATCTTTAAATTTCTAAACCAACTGGATGCATACAAGGGATGTTCCTACTAGCCATAAGCAAAGTTTTTCCATTTCTCTCAATAATAGGCCACCCCCGAGCTGAGGTTATGAGTCCACAAGGAGGTCTGACCCTCTTTTCCACTGTCCACACACTCAATACCCAAATTCCCAGGTTACTAACTCCTACAACAATTCCAATCCAACAACTCTTTTTCCCTTAACTTGCACAACCCAACGAATGGGACCCCTCTTCTTTGCCACACAATCCATCAGGCCTTCCCACTTCCCTCCAAGGCTCCAATGCATGGTTGGCCAGTAAATATCTCAGTTGGGGACTCTAAGAACTCTCATCTATAATTTGTAGTGTTCATAGCATCCTTCTCAAGGATCTTGATCCATTTCCTTAATAGGAAAATGCACCATAATCTCATAGGTCGTTTTACAGGCACACAACCCACAATTTTCAACATGAACTCAGCCCTCTAATGGTTTTTCTCAAACAAAACATGGTTGGTTCTCTTTCCCAACACCTATTACCTCTCTTACTGCCCAAAACATGCTTGTAAAAACTATCTCAATAACCCATTCGAATTTCCTTTTCTTCTCATGCAATTTTGACTCTCACATTTCCCAAAAAGTGGTTGTACTTATCCCATGCTGACATAAATTGACGAGTTTACCTTTCCCACCTACCACTCTTACATCAATTTAATAGGTCTTTAAATATTTCAAAGGGGATAAACATTAATATGAAAATGGCTAAATTAATAGAAATGGGTAGCCCCTTGCACCCCTCTTCAGCCCCCTCTCTTGTTGAATCATAGCCCCCCGTCATTATCGTCACTCTCATGTCTCAACTAGTGAATATTGCATTTATGCGATTACATTATAATTTGTGGGGATTAAAACTGGGGATATTACACTATATTTGGAAGTTTTTTAATGTAAAAATTGGACATGTTGTTTAATATCGACGTATTGTCCCAATTGGATGATGATATGTTACAAATAATTGTAACAATTATTTATTGACAATTTGAATATTATGGGCCTTTATGTTACCCCATTTTGTATAATGAAGTGTCTCTTATTCATATATAGTAAAATGATTTTCTTATTCTATTGCATTTCCAGTGTCATAAAATGTTATGTTGTTGATTAAATATATGGATGAGCTAGATTGTTCCAATGAACAAACTTATAATTAGTAGGTATATTTGTTTAAATGATACAATGCATAAATGAAATGAATATATCCAAACATAATAATTAAGATATAAAAATCGATATTCTTATAATAAAAAACATTGATTTTTGATGATTGGTTGATTTTTTGTTAAAAAACAAGAAGTTGCATTTTCATATCGACAATGTGGAAAAATTTAACATTGAAACATATCGTTGCATTGTATTCATTTGAACTCGACATTGTGGCTCATACCTACTTACACAGCAATGAATTTAAATGAATATTATGCACTGGTGTGAATAACTGTAACAAAAACATTGGCGCTCTCGACGACAACAAAAGCATTGTTTCCTTCTACAATAGCGTTATCATTGTTGTTAATGTTATCATTATCGTTACAAAAACTTATAATGTGCATGATAATATACGCATCGGTGTTTTCATGATATATACTATGTGTCGATGCTTCATAATATATATAATATGGATCGATGCATAATATATATTTTGAAATCCCTAGTGTGTGTCAAATTGTGGCATACCGATGCACATTATTGATAAAAGCACATGTGTGTTATCATTATCATTACAAGAACTTACGGTGTGCGTGATAATATACGCATCAGTGTTTTCATGATATATACTATGTGTCGAGTCTTCATAATATATATAATATGCATCAATGCATAATATGTATTTTGAAATCCCTAGTGTGTGTCAAATTGTGGCATACCGATGCACATTATTGATAAAAGCACATTGGTGCTTTCAACATCTAAAATGCCCATTGGGGCTTCAAAAATATGTTGTACGCACTGGTGCTTACTATAGATATTTTTAATCCCCATTGTGTATTAACACATAGTGCATTGGTTCATATTATATATAACCAATGTATCAATGTGCATTATCGATATAAAGACACAGACAAAAAAACCTCAACTAGAACCTCCAGCTACCCATAATTTTTAGTTATAGTGAAAATACATTAAAACCTCCGCTACTAATAGTGTAGGTTTTATCAAAGGTTTTTTTTTTATCATTTTCCCTAATATTGTAACATTAAAAACCTCCACAAAAACCTCCACTGGAAGGTATTTTCCTTGCAATGATCATTTACGATTTCCTTCATTTTCTATCTCATCGTGGCTAGTTTTTAGGTTATCCTTTATTGTATTATTTGGTGTTAGATTTTTTTCTATCAATTTAATTATGTTGATATTGAAAATTTGTTCATGTTATTCTATCCATCACCCTTAGTGGCACCTTTCATTGTGAACATGGAGAGAAAGATCATAAACAAATTATGTGTTCTCTCATATCATTTTTTAGTTAGATTATTAAAGTAGTTTTCTAGTATGTATTTTGTTTCTTCCAGTGTATTGTGGATTTATTTACAATCGTGTTGCATAATCCCTTCTTGTTTCAAAATATTGAGGTTTTTGTTTAGGTTTTAAGATGTTATTTTTTGGGCTTCTTTCCAAATTTGTTACATTGTTGGTTAGTTTAATCCTTTATTTGAAAATTTGTGGTTATGTTCTCACTAGTACATGTGGCTCATTTTTTGATGTCATTCTAATGCCCATCTGACAGACTCCTATATAGCTTATTAAAAAAACCCTCTCCAGCTATTTGTTGAACCCATTTCATCATAATCGCAATGACACTAACCGTATGTCGGTTATCTGACATCACAAACTACCACAAGGAAACTGTGGAGATATTTTATGAAACATATGTTCATCACAAAAAAATTTCACTATTACAACCATAATAGCAGTGGTGGTATTGTGACGCATTGGTCTGCCATGTGGAATTTTCCAAGAAACCATCATTGGGAAAGTCGTCGTCATTTTACCAACGACGACGGTCGTTACTGTGATATAGGTGTGTGTATGCAACATTAGAAAGACGACGTGGATGATATTAGAGCTCCAAGTCATGTCGGGAATGGGATGGATGGGATTCATAGGTCCGATGACTATATAATAAAGAAAAAAAAACAAATTACATTGGACATAAGGAGCAGGTTGAGCCAGATGTAGATGACAATGTTCTCGATACAAGATGATATGGACAATTAGGATTGAGGTTTTGATTGTTGCATAAAACCCTAATTCAAGCTTGTTAGAGCCTCCTCAACTAAAAATCCATAGTCACACTTAATAAATTCATGTTTTTCTTTTAAACTGTAATGTATGCCCTTGTGTAGAAATGCATGCTAGGCTTCACTAAAATGCACGTCTAGGTATTAATGCACCTGCAATTTCAGTGGTTCAAGTTTTTGAGGGTGTCTTAGATAATTTTATACCTGTATACATATTTATATTTTCATTTGCAAACATAAAAGTGGATATTGTGTAAAAGGGGCAAATTCTACCTTGTAAATTGAGAGACCAAAACAATAGATACTGACCTAATGGAAATGCACACCCATGTTTCTATATAGATCCAAATTTAGTTATCTAAGTTTTAGGGTGAATTTAATAACATTATTAATCTATATATATCATACAAAGTTCATTTTAAAATGACTAAGGATTTCTACCTTGAACCAAGATTCCATACTTGTTGTAAAATGGAGGGTAAGACCGTCTTATTGTAAAATGCATGCCTAAGACTCATATGGTTTCCAAATTGAGTGGTTAAAATTATGGAATTTGGATTTTATCATGTTACATCTATTCATACTTTGGTTGTGCATTTTGAAACCTAAAACCCTCTAGTGTGTGTAAAGGATAAAAGCTTCCTTATAAATTTCAAAAAAATGCATAAAGGGAAAAATGCATGAAAATAGGGCATGATGAAAAAATGCATGCCCTAGGAAGAAAAATCTTTGTATGGTCTTGTCAATTTACAAGTTACAAGTTATAGGATTGTGTATTTGTTGTAAACCCTAAAGAATGCATACTATGGTGATTTGTGCCCACAATTTAGTGAAGGGTTGAAATATACATGAATCTTTGAAAATTGTGCACACATGATAACTAAAATAGAAAAATGATTACTAACTACCTGCATCCATGAGATGGGTAAGGAAGGAGCTTGTACAACCACATCACATGTAGGCTATTTATTACTTTCATTTCCATTGCGAAGACTTGCATAAATCATCAGAGAATACAAGGTTATATGACTAAATAATAATTAAATAAATAAACATACATATCAACATGTACGCGGCTCTATAAAGACTAAAATGGGATACCTAGATGAACAATTTTTATTTTTTTTCTTTTAAACTGTAATTTATGCATTTGTGCAAAAATGCATGTCATGCTTAACAAAAATGCACACCCGGGTCTTTACACACCTGCAATTTGAGTGATTCAAGTTTCTGAGGGTGTCTTAGATAATTTTATACCTATATACATATTTATATTTTCTTTTGCAAACATAAAAGTGGTTGTTGTGTAAAAGAGGCAAAGTCTACCTTGTAAATTGAGAGACCAAACAGTAGAGAGTGACCTAATGGAAATGCACGTCCGTGCTTCTACATATTTCTAAATTTAGTGATCTAAGATTTGGAGTGAAGTTAATAATATTCCAAATATATATATTTCATCTAGAGTGCTTTTTAAAAATACTAAGGACTTATACATTGAACCAAGATTCAAGACTTTTTGTAAAATGGAGGGTAAAACCATCTTACTGTAAAACACGTGCCTAAGACTCATATGACCTCCAAATTGAGTGGTTCAAATTATGGAGTTTGGATTTTATCATTTTACATCTATTAATACTTTAGTTGTGTATTTTCAAAACCCAAAACCCTTTGATGTGCATAAAGGCTAAAATTATCTTTGTAAATGCAAAAAATGCATAAAGAGAAAAATGCATAAAAAAACATGAAAACAAGGCATGATGAAAAATTCACACCCTAGAAAGAAAAAACCATGTATGGTGTTTCTAATTTACAAGTTAAAAGTTACAGGACTATGGATTTTTTGTAAACCCTAAAGAATGCATAACAAGGTGATTTGTGCCCATAATTCAGTAAAGGGTTGAAATATACATGAATCTTTGGAAAATGTGAACACACACTAACTAAAATGGAAAAAATAGTACTAACTACCTACTTCCATGAGTTGGATGAGGCAGGAGCTTGTACAACTATATCACACATAGGCTAGTTGTTAGTTGCATTTCCATTGCGAAGACCTGTAAAACTCATCAGAGAATACAAGGTTATATAACTGAATAATAATTAAATAAATAAATAGACATATCAACATGTAGGAGACTCTAGAAAGACTAAAATTGAATACATGAATGAGCAAAATACTTATTTTTCTTTTGAATTGTAATTTCTGCATTTGTGCAGAAATGCACGCCAGGCTTCACAAAAATGTGCGCTCAGGTCTATACACACATGCAATTTGAGTGATTCAAGTTTATGAGGGTGTCTTAGATAATTTTACACATATATACATATTTATATTTTCCTTTTCAAACATAAAAGTGGTTGTTGTGTAAAAGAGGCAAAGTCTACCTTATAAATTGAGAGACCAAAATAGTAGAAAGTGACCTAATGGAAATGCACGTCCATGCTTATATATAGCTCCAAAATTAGTGATATAAGATTTGGGGTGAATTTAATAACATTACAAATATATATATTTCATTCGAAGTGCATTTTAAAAATACTAAGGACTTATACCTTGAATCAAGATTCAAGACCTTTTGTAAAAATGGAGGGTAAAATTGTCTTTCTGTAAAATGCATGCCTAAGACTCATATAACCTCCAAATTGAAAGGTTTAAATTGTGGAGTTTGGATTTTATCATTTTACATATATTCATACTTTAGTTGTGCATTTTGAAACCTAAAACCCTCTAGTGTGGGTAAAGGCTAAAAGTTGTCTTATAAATGCTAAAAAATACATAAAGGGAAAAATGCATGAAAACAAGGCATGATGAGAAATGCATGCCCTAGGAAGAAAAATCCATGTATGGTATTTTTAATTTACAAGTTACAGGACTGTGTATTTGTTGTAAATCCTAATAAATGTATACTAGGGTGATTTGGGCCCAAAATTTAGTAAAGGGTTAAAATATACATGAATGTTTGGAAATTATGCACACACACTAATTAAAATTAAAAAATGAGTACTAATTGCATGCATCCATGAGCTATATGAGGCAAGAGCTTGTACATCCACATCACACATAGGCTAGGTGTTAGTTGCATTTCCATTGTGAAGCCTTGCGAAAATCATCAGAGAATACAAGGTTATATGACTGAATAATAATTAGATAAATAAACAGGCATGTCAACATGTATGAGACTCTAAAACGAATAAAATGAAATACCTAAATGAGAAAAATATTTTTTTTGCTTTTAAACTGTAATTTATGCATTTGTGCAGAAATGCACGCAAGGCTTCACAAAAATGCACACTCATGTATTTACACACCTGGAATTTGAGTGATTCAAGTTTCTGAGGGTGTCTTAGATAATTTTACAACTGTCTACATATTTAGATTTTCCTTTTCAAACATAAAAGTGGTAGCTTTGTAAAAGAGACAAAGTCTACCTTGTAAATTGAGAGACCAAAACAATAGAAAATGATCTAATGGAAATGCATGTCCATGCTTCTATATAGCTCCAAATTTAGTGATCTAAGGTTTGGGGTGATTTTAATAACATTCCAAATATATATATTTCATTCGGATTGAATTTTAAAAAGATTGAGGACTTATACATTGAACCAAGATTCAAGACCATTTGTAAAATGGAGGGTAAAATTGTCTTACTGTAAAATGCACGCCTAAGATTCATATGAACTCCAAATTGAGTGGTTCAAATTGTGGAGTTTGTATTTTATCATATTAAACCTATTAATAATTTAGTTATGCATTTTGAAACCAAAAACCCTATGTTTTGCATAAAGTCTAAAATTTACCTTATAAATGTGAAAAAAAAATGCATAAAGGGAAAAATGCATGAAAACATGGCATGATGAGAAATGCACGCCCTAGGAATAAAAATACATGTATGGTGTTGTTAATTTACAAGTTACAAGTTACAGGACTGTGGATTTGTTGCATACTAGGGTAATTTGTGCCCATAATTTAGTAAAGGATTGAAATATACATGAATCTTTGGCAATTGTGCGCACACACTAACTAAAATGGTAAAATGAGTACTAACTACCTACATCATGAGTTGGATGAGTCAAGATCTTGTATATCCACATCACACATAGACTATTTGTTAGTTGCATTTCCATTTCGAAGACCTATAGAAATCATCAGAAAATACAAGGTTATATGACTGAATAATAATTAAATAAATAAACAGACATATCAATATGTACGAGACTCTAGAAAGACTAAAATGGAATACTTGAATGAGTGTATCTTGGTTTCTAGAATAATTTATTATATACTGAACAAGGCCATCCACGTGAAGGTGAAAGCTCATCCCCCCACCCCCACGCATAACTCTCAATTCCCCATACTCAATCTATCTACTGGAAAGTAATTGAAAGTGGCATAGTACGATTCATGCATAGAAAGTAGCAAAACAAAATTTAAAGGTAAATGAAAGAAAGAGTGTGTGAAGATATGTGGTTTTTTAAATACAAAACATATAACATTCATCCATAACAAGGTAGCAACAAATACTATATATGTGATAAACAACCTTTTTAAAAGATGGTGCTTACCCCATTTCAAAGAAAAAAATGTCATTCTTTATTCCATAAACATCCTAATATGTCATTCTTTGTTCCATAAAAATGTCATTCTGTATTCTGTAAATTCTTTGTATTCCATTATAATGATGAACCATGAAGCCAAGAAGGACAAGTGATAATGAAATACCCAACAAGTGAATATTTGTTTTTAAAACCAAGTCATTGTTTGCATTTCCCTTTTAGAACATAGTATAGGCATGTATAGAACAGAGTACATGCATGTATAGAAAAGAGTATAGAACACAGTACATTTGGAAAAAATTCTTAACAAGATATAAGCTTGGCTAGTTCCATGAATTTTTTCTTCAGGGTTTAACCCTTTTCTGGAAGTTATATCAAGCTCTGTATATCTATCATATGATGGAATATTAGGAAATAAAGTTTTGATTTTCCATAATAAATGAAAATCATCTATAAACTTGTATACAATAGTTTGACCTTTCAAAACACCATCCATAACTTGAAATTTAGTTATGTCATCCCTTTCTTTTATTAGCATATCTTCATATGCTTCATACTGAATAAAATTTATATTTTTATCCCAACATGAAGGTTGTGCCATTTCAACTAATTCCTTGTATATTTTCATGAAGCTTTCAATACTTCTCTAAATTGAACTACATTTAATTTGAGGATGTTGAACCAAATTCTTCTTTGTCAATAACTTTGTACCATCCATAATTATAGGAGTACGAACATTGACATCCAAAGACTTTAACTTATTCCAAGTCTTAGAGTGAAGGTTTTTGGGAAGAGATAGCATTTTTGTAATAGACTCGACATTGACATAAAATATAATGGACCCATTTTCAGATACCATGGCCCTTTTTTCAAAATTATCGGTTTGGGGAATTATGAATTTACCCAAGTTTGACTCCTATATGTGTAAATAATCATGCAAATCCCTAAATATATCCCAGGTTAATTTACTTAACTCATAAATATCAAACTATGACAGAAAGATTTCATAAATTTCACAATCAGGGTCAATTAGGACTTTTTCATCAGAGGTTGATGGTTGACCAGACTGACTACCCTTCTCCATCTATCCTTGTTTTAAACAATAAGAGTAGATTTGAAATAAGGAAATGAGAACACTACCCGAACTTATTTTTCGAAGGAGAATTTGATTGCTTTAACTGGAATCTATTGTACTCGTAACAAAGTTTACTATGTGCATTTACCTTCAGGGTTTATAGTTTTAAATTTCTTGAAAAAAACCTTTGAATTACATCAACACGACGTCTTTTTTATTTTCCTTACATCACAATGTCATATGTCATCCATTCATGCATTTGGGGGGCAAGCTAAAGTGGATTGATAATACCAACCCTTCATATTGAAATGAATAAGGATATGACATGTTATCAATCATTAATACAATGGTTTATAATTTAGGCCTCTAACCCCTTTTTATCCAGCATGCACTTTCACCGGATGAAATAAATTGAGACCATCAATATTGGATCTATATTTTTTGTCTGATCATGTCTATTGAATTTTCATTTCAAACCTTTTTTCTTCTCTATTGTGTGTAAAACAATATGGAAAAAACATGCAGTATACATTGTATCGAACCTAAAGTCAGGACTGAATGATAGGGAAAAATTGATGTGAATTGAACACAAACAAAGCCATTGTAAACCATTTCATATTGAATATAGGATCTAAATTATGTGTCTACATAAAAAATGAGTCTACATACCGAATACATTGTGGGGTCGATCCCTCCTTGGATGCACAAGTGGGGTCGGTCTCTCCTTGTACGAGTTTGCTCCTTTGGGCACTCTCTTTACTGGCAAGTGGGGTCGATTCAATGAAAATGTCAGTGGTTTTCTCCTATGCACACTTTATGTACTATCAGGTGGGGTATATCAATGAAGTGGTCAACAATTTTGGAGGAGGATTATTTGGTCAAGGGTTTGGTGCCATAGCTTTTTTTTTATCTTTGAGTTTTATTTTTTTTATTTTTGTTTATTTTATATTTGTTTTATTATTTGTTTATTTTTTAATTGTCATTTCTTTGTAATATAATTTATATTTAAATTCATAATTAATATGTGTTATAAAGTTATATATAACCCCAATTAACCCCTAAAACCCCTTAACCCCTCAATCCCTAACTGTTAATCCCTGACCCTAAACCATGTCCACCAAAAAATATTTTATGTGTTAAACATTGTAATGGTTTCCATATGACACTTGCATCTCAAAGATTCCATTTAGGGTTGAGGTAGTGGTTTTGGAGAACACACATGGTTCCTATGGTGGATGAGGGTGAGGGTTAGAAATTTACCAAGGTTACTTGGTGGAGGTTTAAAAATTTGTGGTAGATTATCAATATTTACTAATAGTTAAAATTAATCAGCACGTGCTCAAAATGGGTTAGGAGGTTATAGGTTGGTGGGTTATGAGAGAAATCAAGGTCAATGAATTCTAACCAACCAATGATGCATATAAGAATATGGCATAAAACTTAACAACAAACAATTAACTCATATTAGAAAATATTTTAAAGAGAATAAATCATATAAAATATATAATCATGTGCCCTGACCTACATTTCAACAATTAAATATCATTAATCTTCTTCTTCGACCAACTCCAAATCTGTATCATCTGTTTCAAAATAGACATTGAAAGTAATGTCATTTTCAATAATTTCATCGTCGATATGATCATCAAGAACATTTCCATCTAGATCTAGCTCAACCTTTTTGTCTTCTTTGTCTAAGACATCTACTTGCTCCTTTGCATCATATTCTTCTTCAATGTCATCTTCTTTTGCTACATTATACTTTACATGCCTTCCTCTTTGATCATATCTAACAAATATGACCATCCTACTTTACCTAGAACATCTGAGTAAAATTGTTTCTCACATTGGCTTGGAAGAACATAAAGCTCAATACCCAACTCAAGAGTCCTTGTATTAACCATGGTAAATCCATTCTCATGCTCAATAATAGTTCTTTCGGGATCATGTTCATTCATTCGTAACATGTACCATTTGACCTTGAACAAGACTAACTTAAAGGGTTTACAGTCACATTCAATTATATCATTCAAATACCCATAATATCTATTTTCAAATACCATTGGATGCATGTCACTTTTAGAGGAAACATTAGTGACCTGAAATACTACAATTATGACACAATCAAAGGTTTTTTTCTTGTCATCCAACTTTTTGATGTGAAATTTACGGTCATTGCACCACATAGCCTTGTGGTGTTTCAAATGCATTATTCCCAACATGTAAAAATTGCATTGTCAGTTAATTAACATATTTATAATTAGTAAATATTTTAAGAAAATAGCAGACAAAATACATTAATATAATGGAAAATAAATAAATAAAAATGTGGGTGAATATCCTTGCATGTCATTTAAATTATATGTTATTTCCCTCTATGTAATATTGGTATCTTGATTACAATGAGCCTCTTTAACCAATGTAGTGACCCATTCCCATGATAACCTACTATAAAATTGTATACATAATTCTATCCATACCTTCAACTAATCAAGATTGTTTGCAATGTATAAATGTAGTGCATCCTGCTCTCGACCAACTATATGAAAAAATAACAATTCATCAATAATTAGGTACAATGGAAAAGCTTAATAATTGATGGAAGAATAAAAATTAAATAGGTACGATATAGATAAAAATGAATAAACAAAAGTACTGTATATCTCTACGGTCTAATTACCTTTCACTTTCCTCATTCTACCTTTCCCCAAGACCTCCCCTTCAAATTTGTTGATGGATTTGACATCCCAAATGAGAGGCACATTCATATTCGCTGCTAATTTAGGAAGATACTCACTAATATACACCAAGGATTGATATACCATATAGCCCTCCCCAATAGAATCCTCAAGATTTGTTATTTGTCTAACAAAGGATTTCAATGATTTCAATTGCCGATCCACCATCCACATTGAACTTGTGTGTACAAGTCGACAAATTTCAATCTCCTCAAGTTGGTGTATGAGGTAGTGTTCTTGTGCATTGAAAAATTCTAGAGGTAGGTACTTTTTCATTTCACACTTTAGGTGAGGAAGTTCTCTCCTCCAATACCTTATATCTTCTTTATAGACTTCTTTAGGTGACAACCACCTAGACATGATGCAAGCAAAGCATAAGTTTAATTATATACATTGCAAGTAAAACACATGTGAACAAGTTCTGCAATGAATATTTTCCATAGAAATTATTACTTACCTCATGTATTTGCCAAGAACATATATGACTTGTTTTATGTTGTCAAATTTATCTACAAGAGATAGAGGTAGATCATATTGTAACAAAAAATGAATCATTATAAACGTTATAGGTAGAGCATAGTGTAACCAAAAATTAAACAAAACAATACCAAAAATATGTATACCAATATAGAAATATAACAAAATAATTACCTTAATGAAGGTATGTTAGTCATGAGTTTTTACCTCACCAAATTCACCTTTCTTTGTTAAAATATTATTTATATTTGAAGCTAATCTCGTGGAAAATTCAATTTTCCTAATGACCTCTTTTACATCATTGCTTTGTTTCTCTATAAATAACCATGGAAGACTATCTTGATGTCCATCTCTATTTGAATTAATCACATTTTCCATTGCATGAGTGGCCTCCTGAATGTCACTACAAATTTTGCCAATTTTTTCTTTGTCACTTCTCCCATCTAATATTCTCCATAATGTTTATGTTGCATTATTCTCGATATGCATTGTATCAAACAAATGAGCTATTTGTAGGTTCTCATAGTAGGGAAATATACTGAATTGTATAGGGTATGTTTTCATTCCTCTTGGAAGCCCATTAATGCCTTGACAACATTTATGAAAAATAAATGATATTACAACAATAATTGTTAGATACAGTAAACATAATTCAATACAAATTAAAATTGTAAAACATTAATATCTGTGATACATAGACTAATTACTTACCTTGACGATTTCTATTATATTCCAACTTCCATAGGTGAGGTGTCATTCTTCGTGCATTTATTTCACTCCCTTCTTTCAAATTGAAAATATGTTTTTTTTGTAGTTTTATACCTATGGTTCTTAGGGAGAAAGTGCATATACTCGTAAAAAACCTCATTTCCTAAATTTCTTGAACGACGAGATTTCATCCTAGGACCACATACTAGACTTGCAAATTTACCCTTTGTTTGTAGGCCTACAACATATGGATTAAGTTTAGTATCAATTATATACCAAGGAAATATTTAAAAACATGCATGATATTTTCAAAAATCAATATACTATTAAAGTGCATTAGTACATTACATACCACAAAAATATGTTAGCCCCGGCGCATGGTGCATCATGAATTGTCCATGTAAGTATTCCATGGAATTGAAATTTTTTTTCCCTATTGTTCTAGACATGTCATACATAGTGATGTCAGTCCATAACTTTAGTAGCTCGTCAATAACAGGCTCAATATGTACATCCATATATTTAACTTGGTACTTACCTAATTGATTGAAAATACACATCATTACTACTTTGTATATATGTATATTGTATATATAAGAAGTTATGCAATGAACAAGAAAAATGAAATGTTGCGTTCAAAAAATTGTTGTAATCAAATGCTTTGAACAATCATTGACAACATTGTGTGCTCCCTCTTTATTGAAATTCAAGGAGGAAGGTTATTGTTTATAACAAAAATAGGCCACACTGAGTAAACATACTTTATCTCTCCAAAGGGATAGACACCATCAGATACCAATGAAATCCTAATATTATGAAGTTCTTCTTTAAAAATTGGTCATCTTTCTTTGATGTTCCTAAATGCAGAATGATCTATAGGAATCAGAAGAAACCATCTTCACTTATATTTCATGCATGGTAATACATAAATTGTGATATGCTTTGGCACTTTAACAATTGCTACAAACGTGGAATTATGGGAATATAACGAAGAACCTTGTGAGGCACATGTTGTGTTACTTGATCGGTTCAATATCTATTGATTTGACAATGCAGGCATTTCGTTTCCGATGCATATTGCCCATAATATATAATATGATCATTAGGACATGCATCAATAGCTTGGTACTCCATCCCAATATCTTTCATAATGGCATATAATTGTCGGTATGTGTGAGGTAAATTATTTGATTATGGTAGGAGAAATTCACCTAACGATCTACAATGCAAAATATTAATATTAAATGTCGCATCCTTAATTTACACATTAATTAATAACACTAATAATATAGAAACAAAACAAAATTGGACCTTTTATGTATATGTGATGAATTGTATTACATACCTTAGGATCTAGGTGAGACAAGTGTTTGAAAAAACATTCAATACCTTCAAGTTGACCAAAAACAATATAGCAGAGAGAAGATGTGTCCTTGAGCCTCTGTAAATGGGTTGTTGTGACTTCTCAATCAGAGGTACATCATGAATATCATCAAAATTTCCATCTATTGGAGCAAAGGTGTCCTAGATCAATCTATTTATACCATCATTCTCAATTGTACCATTATTAGTGTCATCGTCTTCCATAGGACTAACTTGACCTCCAATATTCGCTCCATCTTCCTCAATGTGTACAAAAGGATTTCTACTACTACTTGGCACATTCCAAATATCACACTTAGGACTCCCTTTTTTTATGATTACAATCAATCAAATGATATTATTGTATGTAACACATATTGAAAGGATAGAAAGTTCTACAAATACAATCAATACAAAAACATATAATGAGTACTAACTTACCAAGGGACTATATTAATACCCCCCTTCAACGTGTCCAAATTGTCTACAATTCCTTTCAACTATTTTTATTTAAATTCTTCTTCTATTGAAACCCATGCATTGATTGTAAGTGCAATAACATTTCCTATCACCCTTTGCTTCCAATGCTACAAATAATCTTTGAAGCATCTTATCATTTTCCTTTGGAGTAATGTTATATGGCATTGTAACTAATTGTTATATAAAAATCCAATGAAGCAATATAAGTACAATATACAAATATATTCTACCAATTTCACACATGTAAATGCATTTCTATGGGACAAAAAACAAAATACACATAATAGAGAGGAAGAGGAGCTATGACCCCATTTGAGAGGAATTAAAGGAAAGGAAAGCAATTTTATGGTTTCCATTTCGTCAAAAAAAATTGGGAACATCCTTCCAACAATTGTAAACATTTTTGTTAAATGGTTGGCATGCATCCTCCAACCTTTCACATTGGGTCAAAATCCAATATTGTTGAAATTAGGGAAAGGGGGAAAACTTCAGATATCACCCTAGTACACATTATTTAGGGTTTACAACATATCTATGGTCCTATAACTTGTAACATGTAAATTACCAACTGCATGCATGGATTTTTGTTGGTAGGGCATGCATTTTTCATCGTGCCATGTTTTCATGATTTGTTATACATTTTTCCTTTTATGAGTTCTTTTGCATTTACAAGAAATTTTTTAGCCTCTATGCATAGAAGAGGGTTTTTGGTTTGAAAATGAACAACTAAATGTATTACAATATGTAAAATGATAAGATGCAAACTCAACAATTTGAATCACTCAATTTGGAGGTCATATGAGTCACGAGTGTGCATTTTACAGAAAGATTGGTTTACCCTCCATTTTATAAAATGTCTTCAATCTTGGTTCAAGGTCGAAGTCCTATTTCATTTGAAATTTCACTTTAGGTGATATAGGTAGATTTAAAATGTGATTATATTCACACCAAGTCTCTTATAACTATATTTCGAGCTATATGCCCAAAGGGCTTGGATCCAATGGTGAAAAGTGAGGAGTTTTTCACCATTGGGCAAGGTTCAATTCTCGTGAGGGCTTTACCTGGAGCCATGGGGACACCTTGAGGTAGTGGTTGAACGTGTGGTTGCACCCAGAGATACCATATTAAATGGTATCGTGACTCGTGCACACATAAGTGGATCAAAGCCCACCCCCGTGTCCTTCAAATTTTTAAGGAAGGAAGAGGATGCATAGCCATGCTTTTTCATTCTGAAAAAAAGGAATGTTGCACTTCAAACAACAGGAAAAATGTCAAAAACAAATCCAGTGTTGTAATATATATCAAAAACATTATTTATCTGACAGCGATAGAGCGTTAGGGTTCGTGGAGAGCGTCTAGGGTCCGTTTTTGCAGCCAGAGCTGGCCATGGCCGCCCTAGGGGGTGGGGATTCAGCCCCTCCCCCTCTGATTTAAGAAGAGGACGTGTTCAGGAAGCTGATTGCCAGCAGAGGCAAGCATAAGGGCCCTTCTTCAGTTCCAAAATTCATAAAAAAGCTAGATGAAATCCCAGAAATCGCCCTCCCGGAGACGCAAGCGATTAAGATAAGCCTGGCTCTCTCTGAGAGAGGGATGGTAGGCCAATTTATGGGACTTTGGCCCTCAGCAAAAACCACTGAAGCTTGGGTCCAAAGGAACTGGAAGCCTCTCCTTAAGCAAGGAGTTACCTGCTACCCTTTGAGTAGTGGATTTTTTCTCTTCGAGTTTATAAACAAGGAAGACAAGGATCTCATTTTCAGAAATGGACCATATTTTATGGGAACCCAGGAGCTGTATCTGAACTGCTGGACCCCAGACTTCGATCCCATGGTGGAACTGCCAAAGGAGGTACCTGTTTGGGTCAGGCTCCCCAACTTGCCGGTTCACTGCTGGAACTATGAAGCTCTGCAAAAGATAGGGAATGGAATAGGGAAATTCATTAATACGACAAACAACAAGTCCATCTACAACTGCGCTAGGATATGTGTTGAAGTGGATCTTGAGGCAGGGCTCCCGGAGGCGGTGAAGCTTACTGTGGGAAACTGGTCTCACTACCATAAACTCAATTATGAACACCTTCCCTTCAAGTGCAGATCCTGTCAAGAGCATGGACACTTCCATAGGNTCCAGCCCTCAACATCTTCCTTTTATGGGATTTGGTTCTTTGGGCAATTCCTATGGAAGTGTCCATAGAACCAAATCCCATAAAAGGAAGATGTTGAGGGCTGGAAAAAGGTCAAGAAAAGCAAACCAGGTCCTAAATCCAAAGATCCAAGGCCAGAGCAGGTGATCCAACCATCATCTTCAAAGAAAAACCCTCAGAAGGCACCTCCGAAAGAAGGAGATAACAAGCCAAAGGAAACCGGGAAAGAGCCAATAGTTATAGCCACTCAGTCCCCGCCAGCCCCAGAAAAGCCGATACCGGTCAATGAAACCCCTCTAGCAGATGAACTCATGAAGTCGGATGAGGAGCACATCCCTTTAGATTCCGAAACGGGTGCAGATACAGATGAGGGGGTCACGGAGACCAATAGTTCTGTTGGAACCCCAGAGAAGGCCCCTAGAGGAAGGAAACCAGAGAAAAAAAAAAGGGAGGAGAAATCTTACAGGGACGTAACTGCAGGATTTCATCATACCATCCCGGCTATGATAGAAACCAGATCCTCAAAAAAAGGCAAGGCTTCGAAAGGAGCCACCCCCCCCCCCTCCGGTTCTTAATGCTTTTCGTCTCCTGGAACTGCAGAGAGTTGGGAAGCAAACTAAAAGAAGAAGCTGTCAAAGATCTAGTCAGAATGACTTCCCTGGATGTACTTCTGATCCAGGAGATGAAGATGGAGGAGCCTGAGACCTTCCAGGCTAGTAAAAATTTCTGGAAAAAAGGAGCAGGTAGAGCCGCTAGCGCCAGGGGAGCTTTAGGAGGTCTATCCACCTTCTGGAACTCCTCAACGCTAGACCTGATCGAAGAACATAGCACCATCCATTGGCTGTTCATGAAGTTGTTGCACCGCGAATTGGGACATCAGGTTAGCCTCTTTAATATTTATGCTCCGGTTCTTTTATCGGAAAAAAAAGATTGTTGGGAATCTCTGAATACTTTCCTTTCTACTAATCATCATGAGAATCTTATTCTGGCCGGAGATCTGAATGTCACCCTAGCCCTCTCTGGAAAAAAAGGAGGAACACCCATAAGAGACCCTGCACGGGAGTGGGTTGAAGACATTATGCTGGATTGGGATCTAGAGGACATCAAACACAGTAAAGGAAATTTCACCTGGAACAACAAAAGAGTGGGACCGGGGCACATAGCAGCTCGCTTAGACCGCTTCCTGGTTCACTCTTCCTTTTTAACCCTTGGACTTTTCACCTTGTCTGAAATCCTGTAAGCTTGCACCTCAGATCATAAGCCCATCTCCCTTTCTCTGACCCCTGGGGAAAATATGGGCTCGATCCCCTTCCGCTTTAGCCCACTATGGGTCTCCTCGGAAGGCTTCCTCGAGCTGGTTTCAGAGTCTTGGAAGAAGAGTGTGTCGGGATCACCTTTCTTCATTTGGGAAGAGAAACTGAGAAGGCTAAAAGTGGATCTCAAAAACTGGGCAAAGAACCTACCCTCCCCTTTGCAGGAAAGGAAAAAAGCCCAAAGGGCCCTGGAGAAACACCAACGTCATATGGAGTCTGCCCCGGTAACCCCAGCGATGTTGAACGACAAGTTGGAGCTGCAAAAGAAGCTTCACAAAGCTCTTAGAAGAGAGGAAGAGTGCTGGAGAATAAATTCGAGAAGTCTCTGGCTCCAAGCAGGAGACAAAAATACTTCCTTCTTCCACAAGCAGGCAGAATCCCAGAAAAATCATAACTCAATCAGAGAGATTCAATTTTAGGGACAAACCTACAAAAAACTTGAGGAGATCAAACTTGCTGCCCACTCCTATAAAAATCTGTTTACTAAAGAGCTGGAGGCCCCTACTAGACCGGAGCTCTATCCTCTCTCGGTGGTCCCCAAGCTGATAAATGAAGATGACAACCGTTGGCTAACAGCCCCTATCACAACTGAGGAGATCAGCAAAGCTCTCCAAGCTATGAACCCAGATAAAGCCCCCGGGCCTGATGGATTCATGGCCAGGTTCTATATAGTCTGCTAGGATATCATCCAAAAATATCTAGTCAGAATGGTGAGGAAATCTCAGAACTGTAGCAAAATTTGAGGGAGCACCAACTCCTCCTTTCTAGATTTAATCCCCAAAGAGAAAGGTGCCCAAAGCTTTTCAAGATTCCACCCTATTTCGCTTTGCAATTCGGGGTACAAAATCATCACCAAAGTAATAGCAAACAGAATAAAAAAAGTCCTCCCCAGGATTATCCCGGAGAACCAGGGGGGCTTCATCCAGGGGAGACAAATCCAGGACAATATTATCCTTGTGCAAGAGGCTATTGACTCAAGCTGTCAAAGGAAGGAGAAAGGAATGTTAGTCAAGCTGGATCTGGCGAATTCCTTTGACAAAGTCCGGCTAAATTTCCTTTTTGTTGTGATGCTCAAGATGGGATTTCACCCACATTTGGTTCATTGGATTAGGGCCTGTATAGCGGGGCCGTGGATCTCCCCACTAGTCAATGGCAGACTGGATGAGTTTTTCCAAGCCTCAAGGGGACTTAGATAGGGTTGCCCCCTGTCCCCCCTGCTTTATTTCATTCAAGCATCTATGCTAAGCTTTCAGCTGAATAAGAGCATGCAGCAGCGCTCCTTAATTGGCCTCTCAATTTCTCCTAGAGTTGAGAGAATTAATCATGCTCATTTTGCCGATGATACGCTCCTTTTGGGCCAAGCCAACCTGTCCACTACAAGAGCTCTCAAGAAAGAATTGGATGACTACACTGAAATTTCAGGCAGCGAAATCAGTTTGAGGAAGAGTAAAATTTATGGCTGGAACTGCCCTCCTATAGAAATGATTGGCATTTCCAGGGTGCTGGAAATGGAAGGAGATTCAACGTGGGAGTCCATTAAATATCTAGGAATCTCGCTAGTCAAAGCAGCTCCCAGAAGTAACCTGTGGTTGCCTATGTTGGACAAGATGAAAGCCAGGATCTTGGCCTGGGGAGCAACATGGCTGAACAAAGCAAGGAATTTAATCCTCATAAAATCTGTTCTCACCTCTCTTCCTGTCTACCAGGCCTCCATTCTCCTTGCCCTTAGAGGATTTGTGAGAGACTTAGACAGCATCTTGAGAAAATTTCTTTGGGAAGGGGGAAGGAATGAGGGGGAAAAAATGCACCTAGTCAGCTGGGATAAGGTTAAAGCCCCCAGGATGGAAGGTGGGCTGCAAGTAAGAGATGTGGCCACTCAGAATCTGGCCATGGGAGGTAAGATTCTCTGGAAGATGATAAGAGGTAAAACCACTTGGAGCTCCAAAGCTCTAAGGCTTAAATATTTCTGTGGTCACAAAGAAAGGTGCCTGGATCGCCCCCCCTTGACTAGAAAAGGCTCTCCCATCCTTTCTCTCTGCCTTAAGGCTCTTGATTTGATTACCTCAAAGCTTTATTGGATCCCGGGGAATGACAGAAAAATCAAGTTTTGGGAAGACTCTATTTTAGGACAGACCCCTTTAAGTTTCTCGGAAGGGATGGAAAACATCAAGAGTTGGCTCCATTCCTTTAGCAAAGTCACCCTGTGGGACCTTTTAGCTTGGAACTAGGATGACTCTTGGCTTAAGTGGGATTTGGGGGACTATCCACAACACTTAGAAACTGAAGCTCGATCCCTCCTGGATGCTCTTCAAGGGTGCTCCCCCTCCTCGACCAGGAAGAAGGAAAAAAGAGGTTGGGGCTCTACGTCTGGCAGTTACTCTGCTGCAGCTGGATATGCAGCCCTGCAAGCAATCCCTTGGGTAGCCCCTGATCCCTCGGTGTGGAGAAATCTCTGGCTTCATCCCTCCCTTCCTGAATTAGATCTCTTATGCTGGTCCCTTCTGCACAACAATATCCTTTCTTGGGAAAACCTCTCAAAAAGAGGTTGGGAAGGGCCCTCTCGATGCCCTCTCTGTGCTTGTCATGTTGAAACCTCTGTCCACCTCTTTCTCCTCTGTCCCTATGCTCTGGAACTTTGGAATCTCATTCTTGGCCAGTTGAATGTACCCTTGCCCTCTTCAGTTACCTCTTTGTTTACCTCCTGGGTCGATCTGGCTCCCTTCTCCTTTACCAAGTTGAACCTGCTAAAGCATTGTTGGATGTGGGTGCTGAAAGTAGTCTGTTGGAAACTATGGCTGGAGCGAAACAACAGAATCTTCAGGGATATAGCAGGGACGCTGGCCTAAACTGCTCTCAAAGTGAAAGTGATTCTGGGTGATCTGATAGCCTCAAAGACTAATATCACCAATGAAGTAACGCCTAACAAAGATGAGTATGTTTGGTTCCATGAGCTTGATCCCTCCCTCCTGGACAGAACCAAGCAATTTACCAAACACTATTCCCCTTGGGAAATTAGGCTGGAGGAACAAGAGTTCTTAAAGTGGAGATCTTCTTTGGAGAAGCATATCCTGCAGGTGGATGGGGCCTCGAAAGNAGCGAAAAAACAGAATCTTCAGGGATATAGCAGGGACGCTGGCCTAAACTGCTCTCAAAGTGAAAGTGATTCTGGGTGATCTGATAGCCTCAAAGACTAATATCACCAACGAAGTAACGCCTAACAAAGATGAGTATGTTTGGTTCCATGAGCTTGATCCCTCCCTCCTGGACAGAACCAAGCAATTTACCAAACACTATTCCCCTTGGGAAATTAGGCTGGAGGAACAAGAGTACTTAAAGTGGAGATCTTCTTTGGAGAAGCATATCCTGCAGGTGGATGGGGCCTCAAAAGGGAATCCCGGGCTCGTGGGAAGTGGAGGGGTCCTACTCGACATCTCAGGGAAAATTGTGCTCAACTTTTCCTGGGGGCTGGGTCTGAACACCAATAATACAGTTGAAATTTTAGAAATCTGGCAGGGGATGGCTCAGGCCAGAAGGTTATCAATTTTTAATTTGGCTGTTATAGGGGACTCTAGAATCTTTATCCATGCTCTCAATCAGAGAAAGGCTCCCAAAAACGTGGGCTTGTACCATTATTATAGGAAGGTTCTGGTCCAGATGAAGGACTTCGAAGAGGTGAAGTTCTACCACGTCCTCAGAAATCTTAATCAGTTGGAAGACCACGAAGCGAACATAGGCACCTCCCTGGGCAAGGGAGTCATCAGCGTAAATGGAGCTGAAATTTATGAACCTATCCCTTAGAGTCTGGGGAGAAGGACTCGACCGGAGTGCTCCTGTCAAAATTTGCAGAAGTCTGAAATTTTCCAGGAAGGAATCCAAAGTGCAGGCACGAAGGTATGAGGTAGGTGAGAGAAGTCTTGTGCAGGGATGCGCTAGAATAAGGACAGGGGCGTCAGGACAGTGCTGGAACATATGCTGAAACAGTGATGTAACTTGTTGAAACACGGTGCTGTAACTTATGCTGAATCACAGTGCTGGAACATATGCTGAAACACAGTGCTGGAACATATGATGAAACAGGGTTGGAACATATGCTGAAGCACAGTACTGGAACATATGTTGAAACACAGTGCTGGAACATATGCTGAAACAGTACCGGAACATATGCTGAAACAGTGTTGTAACTTATGCTGAAACACAGTGCTGTAACTTATGTTGAAACACAGTGCTGGACCATATGCTGAAACAGGGCTGGAACATATGCTGAAACACAGTGCTGTAACATATGCTGAATCACAGTGCTGGAACATATGCTGAAACACAGTGCTGGAACATATGCTGAAACAGTGCTGGAACATATGCTACAACACCGCTGTAACAAATGTTGAAACAGTGCTGAGACATATGTTGAAACAGTGCTGAGCCTTAAGCTGAAACAGTGAATGGACTTTCGGCATTTAAAATTAATCCAGTTCTATTAGAAGACGTACAGGAACTAGTTCAGTTCACAAGTCTCTAGTTATAGAAGTAGAATGGTTCAGAAAGACAGGCCCGAAGAAATTCGAGGCCATTTGTAATCGGATCTGTGGCTAGTCCACCCCTTTAATATAATCTATAACCGTTTCTGTAAAAAAAAAACTATATTTCGAGCTATATAGAAGCATGGGCATGCATTTCCATTAGGTCACTTTCTATTGTTTTGATCTTTCAATTTACAAGGAAAATTTTTCCTCTTTTATAGAGCAGCCACATTTATGTTTGAAAATGAAAATAAAATATGTACACATGTAAATTATCTAATACACCCTCAAAAACTTGAATCACTCAAATTGGAGGTGTTTTAACACATGGGCGTGCATTTTTGTGAAGCCTGGCGTGCATTTTACACAAGGGAAGAAATTAGAGTTTAAAAGAAAAACATGTATTTCAGATGTGGAGACTATAAAAAGATTGAATTAGGGTTTTGTACAACTATAGAAACCCAATTAATCCTTCCATTATTTTTTAAATGGTTGACATGAAAAATCAGTAATGGAAACAATGATGATTGGATGGGTGGGAAATTGTAACATACCCATCCTACAATAAGGCATAAAATATTTTATGCCTTAGGATTGCATTTTAGAGGACATGATGGGCATTTTTAGACAAAAAACCTTTTGTTGTGCATAAAGGGTAAAAACTGACTTGTAAAACAAAGAGGTCAAATTGTTAAAATTGGCCTTGTTGAAATGCACGCCAGACTAAGGGAAATGCACGCCCAATGGTGAAATTGGTATGATTATATCAAGGATTTATAGGATATATAGGATTATTAAAAATCCATTCCTTAAAATAAATTATGCACGCCCCATGGTGGAAAATGCACACCCTCAAAAGGAAAAATGTATGAAAATAGGGCAGATGACAAATGCATGATATAAGAAGAAAATTGCATGCCTTGTGTTGGTAATTGTATGTTGACCTTATGAAATTACATGAAAAGAGGGTATTAAGAAAAATGCACACCCTATAAGGGAAAAATGCACGTTTCAAGTTGAAACTGCATGTTGATAGCATGGGTTTGCATGTTTACATAGTAAGGAGGAATATGCACACCTTCTTAATGACAAATGCATGTCTACACTATAAAAATGCACGCCCTTGACATGTTATGTAGCCCTATGCTAGCCTAAACCCTAAATTGTTCTTCCTTATCCCATTTGAATGGTTTTCATAGGAAGATGAATGAAAATGGATATTGATCCATTGTGTATGATTGATGCTACTATGGCATATCTTATAACAACCTTTAACCCATGTTTGGCAAGTTGTTTGGAAACACACATATGTAGTTAACCTTGTATGTTGAGTTGTTTCCAGAGTCTCAGAATCTTAGAAAGTCGAAGTACTTGTAAGTCTCCCACACCTATGATTAATTTCAAATGCATGCAAGATATAGTGTGTACCATTTAATTTGAGATTGAGTGTTTGTGTTTGTGTTTGTATTATAGTCAGAAGCGTTTGTAATTTTTCTTTCAAAATTACCCTGACACGCTCTGGAAATCATTTTTTTAGTGTCCAAGATATAACACTTAGTTGGGAAAACCCCCGAGTACTTCTCTCATTTAGAGGATGGAAATTTTTCATTAATTCTCAAAAATACCAAGTCCATAGTTAAAAAAATGCTACAAATCTACTTGAGTGTGCTTATAAAAAAGCACGACAAGTTTTGTAAAAGTATTATTTATAACAAACTATATCTTATCTATAAACATTAATTTACTTTTCTTATCAAAAGTGATTTATAGAAAAATATACCAATATAACCCTAAATCATTTTTAAAAATGTCAGTTGCATGCCAAGGGTTTCCTCGGCATGAGCGTGCATTCTACAACTTCCATTCCTCGATGTCCATTCGTGTTAGCATGCATTCCTCAAAAAACCATTTCAAATTTGAACCCATAAAACCATGGCCAAAATTGAAACAGGGTTGTCCTCTACCATGGGCACAACAGTTGAAATAGGTGGTTCCCGAGATGAAGATTTCATTGTCAACAAATTTTAAGAGTGTGTTGAAGCATGGAGAGACACAACGAATTGTCCAACAAGTATGTTAAATATCCTGAAAAGAGTAGAGGTTTTTTACTTTATGTTTGTACCCTTCCATTTAGAAAATGATGAGATAGATATGGTCATAGCGATGACATAGCTATGGAATTGAAACTATTTGGCCAGAGTGTTTACCTAGACGCTGATTTGCTTATAAGAGCAAAAAAAAATCCACGTAGAGAGGGAGAAACATTTAACTCCAAAAAAAACCACAATGTAGAAAAGATGGAGATGGCCAGTAAAATATGTAGGATAAAGGTATATGTTCCCATGAACGGTTTAAGAATGTTAGATGTTCCCCAGGGACTACACAAGTATTTGATTCAAATTGTCCTTAGGAAAGTTATGAATCATCATAAGATTGATATTTCTAGTGACTTCATGAGGCTATTCATTTATTGGGTTGAAGACAAACCCATAGATGTCCCTCATCTATTGGCTAAAACATTACATTGTGCCCTTGAAGAAAGTAAAAAAAAAAAGAAGGTTAAGTTCAATTTCCTGTGCACATTGCAGAAAATTGTTGATTTATATCGACTCGGTGACCAAACAAGCCCTCTTAAAACCTACATTAGGAGATCAAAAACAAAGAAAAAATTGAGGAAACACCTGAACATACTGCAGTTGATGGTGTGGAAATTAGTTCTGATACACTTTCCCAAGATGGAGTTAATGTTGTTAGAACTTTAAGAGACCTACATGAATCTATGAATGAAGTCGAGGAGTAGGGAGATATGGATCATTATATGGAAACAATCAATCATGATTTTTGTGTTACTTTAGGAACTATAATTGATATAATTCCTCCTAAAATGGCATTACTTGAGTATAATGTCCCCTTTATGGGTGATGATTCTACCTCTCCAAGTTCAAATGTGAACAATCCAACATACATTTTTTATAACATATTTTTTTTATGGGCATTGGATAACATAATTCATAGATTGAAAAATATAAAACAAAGTGAACAGATTGAAGAACAAAAATTGTAACCAAGGTAATAAGTTGAATTAGAAAAAAATGGTAATTGTTAGTGCAAATGGAAAAATTGGAGAACTTAAAAAGGAAATAAAAATTCTTACTAAATAAGGTGGCAATGATAAGGATGCAGTTGAAGTAAGGGTATGGGTAAGGGAAAAGGTAAAAGTAATGGAAGTGCAACAAAAGATAAGAGTAAAAAACTTGAAAAGGAAATAGAAAGTCAAAGTAAAGAAGGTGGAAAAGATCAGGATAAAGGTAAAATTCAGGGTATGGGTAAGGGTAAATATATAAGCCAAGGCAGTCCAACAAAACAAATGCCTTCAAATGACTTGGAAAAGTATAGAGAAAGAAAAGAGAAGATGTATCGGGAAGTTAAAGCATTAAGTAGTGTTCTAGATGATCTCCATGCCACATCACCAATGGTGGAATCATTGAAGATGACGACAATTGGGAGAGATAAAAAGATTAAAGAGCTCAATAATGAACTTTTGTATAACCGAAAGGCACAACATTTGGGATGTGACTCGGAGATACAAAAGTTGAAATCTCAAATTGTTGATTTGCAACAGAAATTACAGAGTACAGTAGTAATTGACGTGATGCCAATTTTTTTTACTACATCGGAGAAACAATATTTGAGGGGACAAGAGCTTCAGAATGAAATACAAAATATCACGGGTCAATTGGTTGACGTTCGATCCAAACTGAAAAAAGAAAAGGAACAGCTTGAAAAGAATCAAAAGGCCAATGGAAAGAAGTATATCAAGAATGCAGATTTGTTGAAAAAACAAGTAGAAGAAAAAACAAGATTGCAAGAGAAATTGCAAAATTATGCAAAGAAAATTAAATATCTATAGAAACAATTATAGCATGTGCCTATTGCAGCAACAAAACAATCAGAAGCCTATGCAACAACAAAGAGAGGCTCTGCAGATTTTTCTTCATCTCAAGAG
The DNA here is from genome assembly GCA_032191745.1 of Picea mariana. Taxonomy (NCBI): domain Eukaryota; kingdom Viridiplantae; phylum Streptophyta; class Pinopsida; order Pinales; family Pinaceae; genus Picea; species Picea mariana. Next base: position 314,504 of record JASDQU010737871.1, read on the forward strand.
TAGGGCTTGCAGAAACCTCCCAAGCAACCTAGGGTAGATACAATATAGCATTGTTTTATAAACCATGTTATCCATGTAATTACATTTAAATATGTAATATATATCATTATTTCGGTAGTTTATTAACAATGTATTTTATTTTATGCAGTTAATGACATGTATGAGTGTGTATAGTTATTGGCATGTATGAGTGTGTATAGTCACGTATTAATGCATGTAATACTTTAAAAGTTACTTGAGATTGATTTATACACATATACACCACCATTCTCATCATGTTCACAAGATGTTTGAGTAAAACATAAGTAGTTTCTTGTACTTGACATTTTGATATAACAATGGTAATTGCGTAGATTTATCTTTGTTGTAATGAATATGAAACCTACATGTATCAAGTATGAATATAGCTTGTAAACAATAATTGTGCAATTACAATACATACACAAGCTACAAATGCAACATTTACCCAATTTCCTCCACAATGGTAATTTTCATACCATGACCACTCATAATCCAATATATGGATAGAATATATATAACTAGCACACACACACACACACACATATATAACTTCCAAATATTACATGTTTATATACATACATAGTCTTAAACCCTAATATGCAAGCAATATTGCACATATACCCTATTGGATATGTTGATATACAAAAACAATCCACAACCACAATATTTCACTTGAGGAATCATTAATCTATCATCTATCACTATAAATAATTTCAAAGTGGTATATGTAACAATACATATTAGTTCACACATACAACCCCAGACCAAAATGTATGTTTCACCCTACACCAAATTCTGGGGACACAACAACATATATACAACATGCATTTTTCCATAACAGGGCGTGCATTTTACTCAATGTCCTTTTTTCATGAAATTTCATAAGGACATTATGCATAATGTGCATAATTCATGTAAAGATGTGAATTTTCCCTAACATTGTGATTTAAGGAAGATATAATGCAAATATTAACACAAGGATTATAGTTTTCACGTCAGGGTATGTTCAAACTTCATATACAACAACATTCCACAACCACAATATTTCACTTGTGTAATAACTAATCTATCATCTATCACTATAAATCATTTTAGAGTTGCATATGTAACAATACATATTATTTCAAGCATGTAACCCTAAACCAAAATAAATATTTCACCCTGCACCAAATTCTCAGGACACAACAACATATGTACAACCTGCCTTTACCCTAACATGGTGTGAATTTTCCTCAATGCCCCCTTTTCATGAAATTTCATAATGACGGTGTTCATAATGTGCATAATTCATCTAACAATATGAATTTTCTCTAACATTATGCTTTCAAGAAGTTATCATGCAAATCCTAGCACAAGGTTTGCATTTTTACTCATGGGCGTGCATTTTACCACATGCCCTGTTTTCAAGCAAAAAACACATAATTTCCATTTTTGAGTGTGCATTTTCTTCTTAAGAAATACATATCTCATATTAAGGAATGAATTACTCAGTTTCCTATATATACATCATCTCGTCATACAAAATTCACCATTTTAGTTTTTATACAACTTTTCTACAACCCTGTAGCTTGTAATATTTCCTATAATATTGACATATTCATTTTATATTTCATCAAAAGGTCATGAACCTTTGTGCATAGAAATCATTTTTTGGGTGTGTAAATGCACTCCTAATTGTACAAACATGTTAAAACTATTGTACTCATCAAGTTACAACTTAAAAATTAAATTATGGAGACTTATCCAACTTTGGGCATGCACCTTCCTATAGCCAACTTTAACAAATTCACCCTTCGGTTTTACAAGGTAATTGTTAGCCTTTATGTACAATAGGTAGGTGTTTGTATGAAACTTCCACTATAAGGCTATATGCAAGTGTATAATCACAAATTGCACCTTATTCGAGTTGAACCACTCAATTTGGGTCAACATTGAGACTAGGGCGTGCATTTTACTCTAATGTCATTGTGACTTCATATTTACATGTAATCCCAAATCTAGGTGCATGAAAACAACCTATAATTTTCTTAAATTGCACTTTTGTTACACATCAAATTTCCACACCTAGGTAACTCGCCCTAAGTGTCGCAAGTGTCATAAAAGTGTCATATGCACCTTACTAAGTGTCACATACACCTCGACACCATGAAATAACATATGTCACAATCCCTAGTCAATGTGGAGAAGAAATATATTATATGAAGGTCAAAATACTATGTGCACATGAATTAATTATTAATATTCATCAAAAGGAAATTAATTTAGTGTGAAAATCCACCTCACATTTGGTTTCCTATTTTTAAGGGGAAGTTGAGGATCTCATGGATGGTTGAAATATTTCCTCCTTAAAATCATTGAGAGATATTTCCTCCCTAAAATCCTTGAAGAGATATTTTCTCCCTAAAAATCTTGGAGATCCCTTTTTAGTGGATCTTATGAGTGATCTTCTCCATGGAATTTAAGCCTCCAAATCCTATATAATGAGGGCTTTCCATGGAGAATAAAAAGGAATATTAGAGGTATCAAACTTATGATCTTGGGAGGAAGCTTTTGGATATCAAACTTATGATCTTGGGAGAATCGTGCAAGGGTTGGATGAGGAGGACTTGGGGAAGTTGTTGCAACACCATCCATGATTGTAAGTATCTATTTAAAGTTCTCATCAATATTACTTACCCTATTCCATTCAAGATTGTGTATTTTTGCGTATGATTGTCGATCTTGATAGATGAATTTGATTAGTCTAATATTGTAGAGTAGAGTAGGAGTTCTTTGTATTTTTGTTGTCCATTGCATTGCAAGTATCGAGTGGTGCTGAAGAGTTTGGAGATCAAGATCATATTGGAGGCGGCGAGGAAGAACCATGGAACGGGGTGCATCAAAATTTCTTCCTTCTCTTTCTCTTTCTGATTAGGTAATTGAATTCAAATGGATGTTAGTGTCCATTTTTATGTTTTTTGTCTTGGTATTAGGGGTCTAGAATCCAAGGGCATATTCACCTGTCTGCAGGGGAATTATTCCAAAACAGAAATTGGCGACTCCACTAGGGAAGGACATTGACTTATCTTTACTTGGATCATATCTGCTTTTTCCCATTTTTAGATCATTTTCATTATTTGTTCCTGATCTATTTCATTTTTCCCCTCTTTATTGACAATTTCACAAAATTCTGGGAATTCTGGGTGAAATTTTCTGAGTTTTAAGCCTTTGTTCTGAGTTTCTCGGAAGGGTAGCACTCCCATGGAGTGTATATAATAGCGTTGATATGTAATCAACAGTCCCCTATAGTGTATATCAGAGTGCTACAATGCTTTGTACCCTTTAAAACATGAGCGTTGATCCCCTTTTTTGGTGATTTCTTCCCTTTTCTACTTAGTTTTTCTCAACCCTTTGTTGGAGGTCTTTTGCCCAGAGTTTGTACTTTGGATTGTGGATTTGTTTGGGTTGAATATTTGGTACTTATCAATTATTTTTTTGTCTTGTTTGAGCTTGCAAACTTTTCCAAATTGTGAGATTGATTCGCCTTGTTTTTCTTAGTTTGGTTTGAATCTTGCAAAGCTTCTGGTTATCTTACTGATTGAAAAGGTCTGCAAAGGTTTGTTGGTCTTAAGTTACTTTTAAAATATTTCCTTTTTTAATGATTTTAGACTTTACGATTACCACAACCTAGCTTGGATTTCTCTGTTGCTTGTTTTGTCAAGACATTTGAGTGATTCATCTTTCTCCCTATTAGTTTTTGGATTCTTCTCTGAACTTTCTTGTACTCCTTGAATGCTTGTTGATTCTCGAGTCCTTGATTGAGTGAGTTATATTCTTTCAGTTCTAGTTATCCTGTAAGTGCATTCTTTGTTTGAAATCGTTTTTTCTTCATGCCTTTTATATCTACATTTGACTCTTTCATTTCGATTGAAAGTAATGGAGTGTTAAAGGATTTTCTTTTTCTTTCGTTAGATATTAGAATCAAACAAAGAAGATAGTTTCATTATTTATTTTGGGTAATGTAATAGATTTCATTTAGAATATTTCATTTGGGAATTGGGTGTTTTTTTTTTAAGAAATTTGAACCTCTTCTCCATCCCATATATAGGATTCATTGAAGAAAAAGATTTGCATCTCATTTTTCTGCATTCTTTTGGAGTCAAGTCTAAAACATCATAAGTTTCACTTTCGCACCCTTCAGTAAACAACAGCCCTAATATGAAGCGCTTATAAAATTGATCAGACACTTTTATCTGGTAGCACACCTACATTAGCTTAAAGTGTAGGGCTTTGGAATAGATTGTGAGGAGAAATATCCAAAGCCATCGGGCAAACATAGAATCTTCTGATAGGAAGCGATAAATCCAACTGTTCGTATAAGAATAGTCGAGATCCCCCTCTCACACAGGGGTTAAACGTGAGGTCGTGTGTGGGAGAGAAGCAGATATTTCCTCTTTGAAGCTTAACCCATGTAGCGGAAATATCGTATATTGGGGGTTCTTCCTGAGAAACGATTGTTTTCATTTGGTCTCGGAGCTTTGTGAATGTTGAATCCGTTCAGGGTTCTCAGTAGTATTTCGTTCCACTTGTCTTCAGTTCTCTTGAATAATTTCAGACTTGTTATCCAGCCCATACATTCCTTCCCAACTATCGACTGTACCCACCTAAAGGCTGACTGCGAGTTGGTAACCTTAGTGGCCTATATCTATAGGGTTGATACACAAGGTGACGGTGAAGGGGATTCTTTGATGTACATCGGTTAAACTCACTTAGGACTTGCACCAAGGAATAAAACCATGTGGTAACTTGCACCAAGGAATAAGTCTGTTAAGCAGGTCGCCAACGTAACTGATCCACCCGCTCTATCCCATCCCCTTCCTATATTGATCTTGTGATGTTGGATTTCATCACCAACTAGTGGTTTCATTTTGGGAAGGTTTGTTTGATTGTTTGTTTCTTATATTTGTAGCGTGTGTTGTGTGTTTTCCTTAGTGGACCTTAGGTTGAGTCAGTGTCAATGGCTCCTGGGAGTACCAATGAAGGAACCCCTTTTACCGGGGAACATTTCTCCTTTCCTTATCTTGGAAACGTTGGTCCTCTGTGCATTGCCACATTGAGTCTTCTGGGACTCACGATTGGATTACCGGTTTGGTTGTTCCCCACTCCAATGATATTGAATCTTCCCAATGCTTCGAATTCACATAATGTTTCATATGTAATCACACCACTCACACATCAACCTAATGTCAACCTTTCATAATCTTCACCCATTAGGTCTCCTTCACTTTCTCCTTCTTTTCCTAGTGAAATCTCTAAAGCGAGTAGCCAGGTTGATAAGAAGAAGAAGAAATGGAAAGAGAATAAGAAGAAGAACCAGAAAGGGGCCAAGCCTCCAACCACCTCATGTCATGTTGGATCCAATAAACCATCTATGGTTAATCGTACTAGGAGTGTTGATAAAGTCGACAATTCTAAAACAAAGAATCATAAACCCAAATTCCATTATAGGATTGGTAAGGGTAACCACTTTCTAAGCGATTTCCCTCATCTCCCAAAGGTCTTAGAAATGTGTTCTTCCATGTCATCAGCCTCTATAGGACATGTTAGTGACACCCCGTCAGCTAGTGACATTAAGGTTGGTAAAAATAAGAGAACTGTCAAATTTCATTTCTTGTTATGAGAAGGTGATCATTACTCTCACCTTTGCCCTCGTATGGATGAGGCTTCTTATCATTTGGAAAAGATTCAAGTTCCAACTGGTTATCGTAATATTTCTTCCAAATTGTCATTAGTTTATGGATTGGTCAATCTAGTTCCATCCCTGGTCAGTCTGGTTGATCAGGTGGTCAATCTGGTTTCATCCTCGATTGAACCACAAACCCAAGTAGTTGATCCAATTTCATCATTGATCAACCCCACTCTTCATCTGAACAGTGAAACTCAAGTGATTGATCTACTTCCATCATCGATCAACCCCACTCCTCCCTTGAAGAGTGCAAAATTGGTTGGTCTGGTTCCATCATCAGTCGATCCCACTCCTCCCTTAAAGAGTGTAACCAAAGTGGTTGATCTAGTTCAGTCGTCGGTCGATTCCACTCCTCCCTTAAAGAGTGTAACCAAAGTGGTCAATCTGGTTCTGTCGTCAGTCGATCCCACTCCTCCCTTGAAGAGTGCAACCAAAGTGGTCGATTTGGTTCCATCATCAGTCGATCCCACTCCTCATTCAAAGAGTGAGGATGTCACTTAGCTCTAACTCGTTAATATTGATTCACCCGGACAAGAGGGAACTTTGGCCATCTTGATGGCACCCCCTTCGAGAAATCAGATGATTTCTATTAATTGGAATCATTTGACAGAACCTAGTCTTCCTTATTACGTGCCTTTACAAATCACTCTGCATGTTTGTGATAGGAATATTCCTAACACTATAATAGATGAAGGTGATTCTGTTAGAATCTCATCCGTGAATGTTTGGCAAGCTTTTGGTTCCTCGTAGCTTGCACCCATGACTCGGAATTTGTTGACCTTGATAGAAGAGTTAGTCAAACTTTAGGTATCCTTCCGCAGTTTCCAGTTACTTTGGGAGGAAAAATAGTCTACATCAATGTGATGGTAGTTCACGACCCCTTGGACTTTAACCTACTCCTCGGGCGAGACTATGTCTATGTTATGAGAGATTTTTTTTCCAATCTCTTTCAAGTGATGTGTTTCCCTCACAATGGAAACATAGTAACAATCGACCAGCTTTCATTCATTGACCCTCATCTGATGGTAAACCATCCACCTTGCCTGAACAGTCAATACATGCCAACGATGTTCGCCTTGTCGCAAGTCAATTATGTAACGATCTTCCCCATGCGTTCAACCCCGCACAAGAGGGAACCTCTCACTTTTCCTGACTTAGATGTGATAGTTGACATGGTCATCTCTTCAATAGGGATATTAGAGCCAGATCTGCATACCCTTATCGAGGTCGTCGACATGTATTCCTTCTGGAGTGTTTTTCCTCCATCTTGTGAAGATCTTCTGGAAACCATGACTGGCATTGTATTCCTTCTAGAGCATTTTCCTCTTGCAATCCATGATCAAGGAGAGGTTACGAGCATATTTTTTTCTTCTCTGTGGAAAGATCGTTAAAAAATTAAATGAAGGTCTTGAGCATATTTTTGCTTCTTTGTGGCAAGATCATTAAAAAATGAAACAGAGGTTTTGAGCATAGTTCTTTTCATGTGTCAAGCTCATTAAAAAATGAAAAATTCACCTCTCTTATCAATTCGAGTCTTTTCACTAGATCTCGTAGATATCGAGTCAATTATTTAGCTATATATCATAGATGTCGAGTCGAGTCTTTCGTTAGGTCTCTTTTTTTAACCTTCATTTCATCTGCCCTTATTATTTTTCTCCATCTAGTACAGAAATTGGTGACAACCTCAAATTCGGCGAATCAAATGAAGCTTGGGGGGGCATGTCTCCAGCGTTTGATTATCCTTCTGGAGATAAGCCGCTAGCTTTGCAAGCTAGGGGAAAAATACCAACCATCCATGGATATCCCTCAAAACCTTTGGAAATTACGTTGGGAAATTGCAAGCATAGTTTAATTTTGTTTCAATCTTGTGTAAAAATGAAACCAATTCTAAGCTTAGTCTTTGTTCTTTCTCGTGCTCGTAAATACATGAGAATAGGTTACCGAGATTAGTCTTTGTTCTTTCTCATGCTCGTAAATACATGAGAATTTAACCGAGTATACTTTTATCACTTTTTCAGACTCGTAAAGGTTATATGAAAAAGGAACCCCTTGGAGTCTCCTTTAAGCTCTTTTCAAACTCTCTAAACATGAAAATATTTTCGAGTGATCTTGCTTCCTTTCACACTCATTAAAAGGTTTGAAAAGGTTTATTTCGAGTGGTATTTTATCTCTTTTCCAACCTCACGAGACTAAAATTATGAAAAAGGACAACCCTGGAGTCGCCTTTAAGTTCTTTTCAGACTCTCTAAACATGAAAACTCACTGATTTTTCCTTCTCTGGACTCGCTAAACTACACATTGAAGGGACCATATGGGAACGAACCCTTACTTCTTTTAGTTCATTAAACAAAGGAAGAAGAACTTACCAAAGGTGAGTTATATCGAGCATGTGTTACCCTCCTCGATCTCGTTAAATGAAAAAGAGGTACTCATCTATCTAGGTGGGGGGGGGGGAATTGAAGGAAGTGGGTCAATTTTTTTAGATTCCTTTATGGCAGTTTTTGTCACCCTTGAACATGGCACATGTTTGTGTCTCGTCTTACAGTTGGGTAATCCTCTTGTCTCTAACTCAAACCAATTCCATGTGTCGTCATACTTTTTCGTCTAGTCGAAGAGTTCTCTTATTGTCATCACATTACATTCTTGGTACTCATCGAGTCAATGCTTCCAAGTCAGTTGTCATGCTTCATCATGTTCAAGGGAAGTTTCACTTTAAACCATCCATCTTCAGTATTTCCAATTTCCATTTCTTGTTTCAGTCCACACTCATTTGATTCACCATCTTACATCATTTTCCTATGTCAGTTTCATGTCGATGATGGGGGGTACATCAAGGCCCTCTTTCGATGAGTCCTTTCCTTTTGAATTCAACACATCCTCCATGAATTACACTTAGAAACCATTTAGTACCTTGGGACCTGCATGCCTCAATGGCAGGCCTCCTTGCTTCCCAAAGTAGGTTTACATCATTAACCTCTGATCGGATTATTCCACGAATGTTCGACGTCAGCTCATTTATTCACATTCGTTGGAATGTACTAGGGTACCTTGGGATTCATTGACATCACTGGTGATTTCCCTAGCACTTGTTAATGGTTTACCTCAATGACCGGTAATCAAGTGGTTTTTGTTGGTGCAAGTTTGATCAAACCAGGGTCCTTCTCAAGTTACCAAAAAAAGGTACCGAGTAGTCTAGAGCATTGTCATTTTCATCTCCTCTGAAGAGAAGAAGTCTCACTCGAAGAGTTGTTGAGACAAAATGATAGGCAAGGGTACAGAAAAGACTTAAGAGGATCCACAGAACCTTCAGGACTCATCCTAATATTACACAAGAGACATAAACAGTGTTGAATATTATGTATGCAAGAATCAAACCTACTTAGGTTGAGAACCAACATTTAAACATAGAACCATTCAATTAGAACTTATAGACCATAAATAAGTATTGTAATGCATAAGTAAACACATAGAGACACATCATATTTTGAAAATTTAGGTCCTTCTTCATATTAGATTCAGAATCTTCCTTTAGTTACAAACTCAGAGATACCCATTAACGTTCTGTATAGACTCTTGACTCTGGATTCATGTCACAGAGCTCCAAATCTCAGACAGATAGATCGGTTACATTACAGACTCAAGTCTTTGCTTGAATCGACTTACAATAACCAAAAACTAAGATCTCAACTGACTAATAACAACAACACCAACCCTTTTACAATTATGTTCAGCCCTATATATAGCTAGGTTGTGTCTTCCATCCTGGCTTGCATGCTTCCTTGTTCTATTGAAACTGTTTGTTGCTTACCTGGTGTTGTGCTGACTTTTGCAACTGCTTTCTGTTGCTCTTTCTCACTCTGCTTTCCAGCTTCTGGTGAAGCTTGCGCAACTCATTCTTATTCAAAACTTGCATGAATCCTTGTCCCAAAAATGAAGGGCCCAACAGACTCCGACCATAATCCTTGACTCGCCCTCGAGTCAAGTGCTTGGTTCTTTCGCATATTCCAGGAGAATCTATTGTTTTCCCTTGTCCTCCTTTTCTTCTTCCTTCAGCTCTTTTGTTTGTGCTTTCTCTTCTTTTACCTCTTCAAATGAAGGGCCCAACTCTGGGACCAATTCTAAGGCTCGCTCCTTCACTCCTTGAAAGTTTCCAACTTTGTCCTGCCACTTCCTGGCGAGGAGTGATGCCCCTGCAACAAACTGTTGGGTCTCTTATTTACTATAATCCTTTGGCTTGGATGCGACCAACATGTTCCACTCAGAATCTGTTGTTGTGTCAACTTGATGAATCTGCATATACACTACCTGAATGATAGGTCGGAAATCGCAGAGCTCTTTCTTTGCTATAGACTGTGCCTCAAAGAGAGCTTCCAGTTCATTGTCGACCTATTGGATTTGGTTGAAATTCTGTTGTTTCTCCATCGGATCCATTGTGACTGCAACTTCTTCATTCAACACCTGGATCTTAGTGCCCACCTCCTCAAAAACTTAGCTGTGTCGAGCGATGATGCCCATCCAATCGGTGACTTCCTGAAATATATTTGTGCATTTCCTTGTGTGCTTGTGCGGTGCTTCTCAGGCATTGTTTCCTTGCAGTACTATCTTCTGCATCTGCTCTTGTAGCTTCTGGGGATGTAGCTCTACTTCTTGTTGAGTCTGTCACAACTGTTCTTCTAGATGCTCAGCATGAGTGGCTAGTTGCGTCCATGCTCCTTGTAGCAATTCAATCTGGTGCTCCGTCTCACATGCATCACTAGCTTCAGGTAGTTCAAGTGTAACCTTCTGAATCTCCGGCCAGGCTTCGACAAGTCTTTCCTACACTTTCTCCAGTTTGCGTTCAACTTGGATTTTTTCGTGTGCTTCCTGTGTCCTGCGTGTTTGCATGACGAGCTATTCCTTCCTTGCAAACTTGATTGACCTCTCGACCTCCTGGAGCCTTTGATATAATTGATCAATTGATGCTTTGATCATTCCAAAAAAGTGTGTCGCTGGCCACTATACCAGGTCAAGGGATGAAGGAGTTGCCTCTTTGGGTGTTCATGTCTGCAGTGGAAGTCCACTGGTCGTCGAATGCTCCAAGCGGGTCTCTACCTCCTCCTCTGTCGGTGGTCTTGGTGAGATCTTCAATCTTAGCTCTGAGGGCAAAAGATTCAGAACCTATGTTATGGCTATGATAGTTACATCAGTTCTGTGCATTGTTGAGGGTTCTGAAGAACCCGCTCCAGTTTTTCTCGTTCGGATGTCATGCTCTGCCTGGTTGTTAATTCTAGTTCTTTATAAGCATCTGGTATGTCCTGCACTTTTGTTGCATCTGCTTCATGCATTGTGCTTTCTTGGGCACCCTCACCCTTGGTCAATGAGGTGATTTGTTGGTTGCTTTGGGCTTCCAGCTCCTCTACAGTTTGGGTGTCTTTTCCTTGTGCTGAAGGCTCAGGCTGTTGTTCCTTGATTTCTGGATTCATACCATTCAGCTTCATGCTCTTCTCTGGTACTTTGGGGTTTGGACCAGGAACTTCTGGAGTCAGATTAGGTGACTCTTGGGTTATTTCTAGGATTCCTCACTCCGCTTTCTTTGGCTGATCGAACTGCATCAGCTCTGGGTTTGTGGTCTGGGGTGGAATGGTGATTTCTTGGGTTGGTGACTAGGGTGGTGGTGGTGACGAAGGGTGCTCAGTGACAAATGTGGATGGAAATGTTTCAGGCTTAGGGTCATCATGAATGTGGATGATAGTGTTGGATTTGACCTATGAGCAGGTGCAAGAAGCGGCTGATGCAAGGGGTTGGGGGTTCAAATTTTTGTTCGGTGAGACCCCAGTTCTAGTCCTCTTTATCAATAGTTCGGTACTAAACACAGCACTCAGGATCTGGTTAACATCCTCACCTGACAACACGACATCGACTGGCAACTGACAGAGGGCCGGTCTTTTCTTATGTTCTAATTGTTGCATCTCTTCTTCCTCCTTAGAGTCTGATTGTGTTGGAGCTTCTGGATTCTGTGATGCTGGACCTAAGCTTGGTCTGGCTTTTGTTTCTTTCTCTGTCTTCTTCAACAGCTCCGCAGGCAGAATATAATGCATTCCCGACTTGCGTGGGTTGCATTTGACTCATGTCCATGACATAAATTCCTTGTCGAAGGCCTCCTCATCCAGATACAATGACAGCATCTTTGTATGGAAATATTCCCATCTAACATGTATCGGCCAAACAAATGTGTTGTGTCGGTTCATGCTAAAGGAAATGTTTCGTGTATTGTAGTTGAGGAGCTCCTGCGGAATACGCAATCTCTGTGTTGTGTCTATAAGAATGTTGTACCATTTAGAAAATGTTGTGGTGTTGAAGGTTGTATTCTCTGAATCCGTCCTTGACTGCCATGGCTCGAACATATTTTCCATGCAGCCCTTATCTGGTAGTTTTTGTGACCTTTCGATGGGTGGCTTCCATTTGAAAATTGTGAATTCCATGGGTATATATCCATAAGTGAAGGTTCCTCCCTTTTCCTGCGCTTCTTCACATGCTATTAGTAGTTCCTCCAACAGGTAAATGCACCAATTAAACACAGCGTTGTTGGCGCAAAAGTCTGCTACTGATAATGCATCTAGCATGCATTCGCCTTTGTAGTATGATCCCATAACCTTGTTGGCTATGATGTAAAATCTAGTCTGGACTGTCTCTGGTAGTATGGGTTCGATTACTGTTGTGTGTCCCCCCCTCTTTGTGTTGAATTTCTCATACAGGCTGAGCTAGCCTTTCTTTTTTCCATGTTTACCAGGACCCTCGAATCCTTTTGACGCATCTTCTCCTTCAAAGGACAGTCCCGTAAGCTGGTGGATGTCTTAAGCATGGATTGGATATCTCTTATCCAACTAGAGGCTTCTATCGTGCACCCTACTTATCAGAAATTTTGTGCACTGCACAACCTCACCAGTGGTACCGAATACTAGTAGGTCTCTAAGGTTCATGATGGTCGAATTGAATAATTTGATAAAGTCTGGTTTTAGCACAAATTGCATCCCTCTGAGTCCTTTTGGGGCCATCTCCCAAAATACATATGTATTCATCTGGGGGAACAAAACCGAATAAGTTAGGTCAATATCGAGGAGCTTAACATGCTCCACCTTTCCTTTTAGATTGCCCACGAACTTGACTCGTGGGTCATAGGGCTCGTCTGGTACAACCTCTTTAGACATAGCACTTTGGCTTGTTGTGGCTCTCAGCATTCATGCTTCTGTGACAAGCTAAATTCGAAGGTTACGACTACGGATTTCACACTTGTACAGACTGGTTCACTCTATTGAATTCATAAATGGCTAAGTTCTTTGAAAACAATACGTTATCGGGCGAGTTCTCAAGACCTTATACTTGGCTTAACGGGCAAGTTTTAGCAATAACTAATGTTCATTATGATCGTATCGACGCAACTGGATCTGAGTTATTCGACGGGATGATTTAACAGGGTAAATCCTATTGGGTGATTTTGGCATTTACTTACTTGGGTGAGTGGACTAGGGACGTGGCCGATTTCAAACCTTTCTGTTTGACAGGTGGGTATCATGGCGCGAACTCCGATGGCATCTTGTCATATCACGAATTTATGGATTAATTATCTTCAGGAGGGGTACTGTAATAGCAATAATGACTGTGACTAGACCAGGTTCGTGCGACACATGGCTCAGATCGTATTTGGATTCATTCTCCCTCCGACCATAAAGGAGGTCCCCATCATATTAATGAATTTCATTAATAGATTATCTTATGCTTCGGATCCTACACTGCTGAGTTATTAGTTTTGTATCAAACAATTTTTAAACAGAAAATGAACTAGGTGTCATGGCACAACATTGTGCACATCGACTTTATTAACTGAATTTACAAAAATTTTAGAGAAAACAAATCAGACTATTATACAAGATCCTTTGGACTAGAGCGACAGTCTCTCTTTCTCATTTTTGAGACAAGTAGGGCTTTAGGCGAGCGCCATTCACCCATCATGATCATAGCACACCATCCAATTGTGTGAGTTTGATTTCTCCTGAGGGTCGGATCTCTGCAATTATGAATGGTCCCAACCAGTGCATGCGCAGCTTGCCAGGTTGCTTCATGTACCGACTATCATAGAGTAGAACCTTGTCTCCTTGTGTAAATAACTTGGTCTTAATGTGCCTGTCGTGCCAAGATTTTTGTATTGCTTTCTCGATTGACTGATGGTAGTCTACTAGAAATCTGGTCTCCTCGAGTTCTTGTAACTTCGTAAGTCTCTATGCAATGGATTCCTCTTCTAACATACGTGTGATTTGTGCAATATACAAGCTTGGATTGATGAATTTTGCAGGCACCACTGCCTCTTTCCCATAAACTAACTGGAACGTTGTGTACCTGTGGAGTTTCTTTGTGGTTGTCATGTAAGCCCATAGTAATGTTGGGACTCTATCATCCCAATCTTCTCGATTTGCATAACATACCTTTGTAAACCCTCTTTCTAGAATCATCTTGAAGGCTTTGATTGTTCCATTGGCCTGCAGGTGGTAGGGACTGTTTTTGTGATGTTGGATCAGAAACTCTGTTGTAAGTGTTGTTATAGTGATGCTAATTAAATGAGCTCCCTGGTCACTGGTTAAGCTCTTGGGACATCCGAACTGAGTGATGATATTCTCGAAAATGAACCTATCAGCAGTATCGGTCGAACAGTCCTTAACAGTTGTTGTTTCTGCCCAATGGGTAAGGTAGTCAGTTGCGGTGATGATGTACCTAGCCTTTGAATGCTTGGTTGTAGGGTTGATTGGTCCAATAAAGTCAACTGGCCATTTCTCGAATGCTTGTAGAGCTCTAACTAGCTGTAGTGGTAATTTGTCTCGGCGTGACGGCTTACCCACTCATTGACAAACATCACACGATCTAACGTATACTTTTTCATCCTTGAAGAGTTTTTCCCACCAAAGTCCATCTTGTAGTATATTTTTTGCAGTGGCCTTTCCTCCTATGTGACCTCCTACAACTCCACTATGGAATTCCCAAAGTATATCATGTCTTTCATGATCCAAGACACATCGTCTAAGGATATTTTCTAGTCCTAGTTTATACAAATGTCTGACGATCAGTTGGTAATATGATGCTCTAACAACCATGTGGCGTTTCTGGGTTGTGGAATATGTTTCTGAGCAAGCCCCTGTACTTAAGAAGACTGTTATGTCCTCCAGGTATTTTGGTATGGCCTCAACTCGGAACAAGTCTAAATCTGGTAGTTGGTCATCTATTGCTCTGCCACTATCCCCTAACTCTAATCTGGACAAGTGATCATGTCCTACGTTGCATCTTCCTGGCTTACTGATAACTTCAAATGAAAATTCCTGAAATAACAACAACCATCTACAAATTCTCCCTTCCTACACAGGTTTGTTGACTAGATATTTCAATGCATAATGATCAGTAAAGAATTTGAAATGAGAACCTAATAAATAATGCCTAAATTTTTGCAAAGAATATATCATGGTAAGCCCTCCCTTTTCATCGTTGTGTAGTTGCTTTCTGCTTGTGACAACTTCCGACTCGCAAAATAGATAGGATTATCCATAGCTCCATCTCTAGGTTGCGTTAAGATAGCTCACAAGGAAATTCCTGAAGAATCTACATGGATGTGAAATTCATTTTCCTAGTTTGGGAATATCATAATCGATGTTGTGTTGAGATTCTCCTTAAGTATATTGAATTATTTATCATATTTTGGAGTCCATTGGAATGTTTAATCCTTTTTTTCAGTAGGTTTTCTAGAGGTGCAGTAATGTTGGCATATCTTCGGATGAACCTGCGATAGTAACATGTGTGTCCCAGTGTGGAGCGCAACTATTTAGCACTCGTAGGTGGTGGAATATTTGTGATGACCACAACTTTGGCTGGGTATACCAATACTCCTTCTCAGGAGACTATGTGGCCCAACAAATTCTCATGTGGTACACAAAAGATGCACTTTCTGAGATTCAAGGAGATCTGCAATTCTCTGCATATGTCAAACATTAGCCACAACAGTGCTACGTGTTCCTTGAGTAGGCTATATATTGTCCAATCATCCATATAGACTTCTATAAATTTGTGAATGAACTTTCTAAAGGCTGATATTACAATCCTGGAGAAAACTGCAGGGGCATTCTTTAAGCCAAATGGCATCACATTGTATGCGAAAGATCCCCATTCTGTTATGAAAGTGGTATTCTTTTTGTCCTCTTCAGCGATCCTGACTTGGTGGTACCCTGAAAATCTGTCTGTGAATGAGTATGCTTCCTTCCTCGAAACCTGTTCTAGCACCTCATCTGTAAAGGGTTTTGGCAAAGGGTCATGCACACAGGCAGAGTTGAGGACTTTGTAGTCTACAAAGACTCTAATATCATTTGTTCCTTTCTTGCTTTGAATGACTATTGGGCTAACCCAATCTGCTTCTTCTACTGAAAAAATGAGTCATGCTTCCAACATCTTGTATATCTCCTTCTTAAACTTCTCTTATACTCTAGGGTTAAGATGGTATGGTCTATGTCTGACAGGCTTGGATCCTCATTTCAATTCAATCTTCATTTCTCCCATGACTCCTTTGATTCCCTTTAACTCTGAAAAAGTCTTTGGGAACAAATCCTCATATTCTCTCAGCAAAATCTGTATTTCTTGACTGGTTTGCTCATCCTAGTAGTCTCCCACCATATTTATCTTGTGTTTCTCTATGGTCCCTATGTTGATTTTGTCCAATTTTAATGCGTGATTGTAGGAACTATCGGTCTGGTTGGGTATGGTGTTTTGAACTTCTATGCTCCCCTCTGTCTCTTTGATGACTAGGTTTCTCAATTCCTCTAAGTCATCTAGGCTTTCTGCATCTCTGCTAATCTGGTAGCATTCTATAGGTTTCTCAGTTGAGACCAGATGAAGATTGGTATGAAATTCTTGGCTATGTTTGGCACATACTGCTAAGTTTGATTTATGATTACCATTATCTGTAAAAATAAATTCATTAATATTTTGCAAGACTACTTCAAGCTCAGGGTACTTACTTGTAAATRAGAATTCCTTGCCAAAATGAGTTGCCAATGTTGGTCATTCGTTGGTAYGTCTTATGGTTTCCTCATGTATTAACCAAGCTTTCTGTATTGGATCTAGAGAGTGGGGAAATACCTGGACCCAGAAGTGAGAGGGTATCCCCGCAGCTTTCCACTATGTCATGCACTGTTCAATATGCATTCTAGGATCTGATTCTCCATTGAACAGTTGCGCAACTGGAGATCTGTCTGCATCTCTGATTCCCATTGCCCCTTATTCTAGAACCTATACTTGATAGCTTGCTTCACCTCATCCCAAGTTCTGAGTACAGCTTTATGATTAGCCCACCACCTGGAAGGGGTGTTCTGAAAAGATATATCTAGTACCAAGATTCTTTGATCTTCTATTACATTTTCTTCCATGTTGAGCAAAAAACTGTCTAGTTCTTAGGTGCCATCGTATACTGGGTGTTATCTAACTTTGGTCCCAATCCATCTGGTCACTTTGACAGTTGCGCATCTTCCTGAGAATATTTCATATGAACCTTGTTGCCAACTGTCAAAAGCCAATTCTGAATCTTCATCTATTGACTGTATGTTTCTCCAACTTATTGATCCATCAACATTCGGATTTATATAATCGTCTCTTGTTCCTATTGTTACGGTGTACAACTAATCCAAGTCTTCTCCCTCCATATTATTGTCTGTTGGATCTGTATACCTAGGTCCTACATATGGATCCAAAGGTTGAACTACCTTGATTCCCTTAGCCTCAAAGGTCATGGTGTCTTTCTTTAAGTCAATTACTACATAATTTTCATAGGCCCAATCAATGCCAAGTAGTGTAGGGTAAGGGTCCTTATCTCCCATGATCTCAATGACTTCAAAGTTAGCCACTAACTTTACTCCTGCGACATCTATTTCCACATTCTCCAGTCTTCCTATGGGGAAGATACAATATTGGTTTTCCATTCTTAAGTGAATTGGGGAATATGTCAACCTAGGTTTTCTTAAGGCTTCCCAGGTCTTTTTAGGCAGAATATTAACATCAGCTCCTAGATCCAACATGACGTCCTTAATCTCAAATTCATCTAACTAGGCTACTAGCCTGAATTCTTTTCTAATTTGTACTTTTCTTCACTGCACTCTCTGAGTACTCTTCTCGGGAATATTAGCCCTTATTCTTGCTTCTAGGGTTTCTTCGTTCCCTAAAAATAGGTATAGCGCATTGCACAACTTTTTTGTTAGTTGATCATTCCCCAGAATGTCAGAGAATAATTGAAACCAAAGGTCAACTACATTTTGAGGTTGCTTTGATTGCCTCGATATGACTACAGTGTTTTTGGGTGCAAGGGGTGAAGCAAGGACTTGCGCCATCTTAGGATAAGCAATAGGTTGTGGGGTTTTCTCTTGCATCTTAGGGATAGGAATATTCTGAAATACTTCTATGGAATCTTTAAAGAACAACTTATGTTTTAGAGGGTCGTACATGTCTTATTTAGGTGTTTCTTTCTGGATCTGAGGTAAAGTATCAGCATCAGCTCTTGTCTTTGCTCCTCCTCGAGTAATGATATTAACGTTGGGAAATTGTCCCTTAATAACTCTCTTGATTTCTGAACTGATGAGGTTATTTCCTCTTTGTCGTACTATATCTTCCCATTTTGCAATTAACTCTGGGAAGTCTTCAGTTGCGTGCCTGTTGGTTCTGCAATGAAAGCACCATGGCCGCATTGGATGAGGATAGTCTCTATCCATGTGACCTTTCTCATCACAGTTATAACATTTTCTTGTCCCTCTTCCCCCGGTCCTTCCTCCTCTGAAGTCTCCTCTGGCTCCACCTCCTCGACCTCTTCCTGGTCCCTGAGAGTTTTCTTTCAACCTCAATGATTTTCGGTCTAACCTGTCTGCAAGTGCATCCAACACTCTACATTGATTGGTAGTATGTGTGTAGATGCACAGAAATCACAATGTATTGTATTTGGTACTATCAAATATTTCTGCATAATGGGGCATTGTCTTGGCCCATGCCCATGGATTCGGCAGATTTCACAATACTCAGTTTTTGGTGTTGCTTGGCCTCCTGGAAAAGCATGATACGGGGTGGGGTTATGGAATGGTAAGTTCGTCGATACTTGTGAAACTCCTCTCGTGGGTCTTGGTGGGGTTACCATCAGATTCTGAAGAGGTCCCATTCCCCTTATTCACGGACATTCGTTCACCAAATGACCTTTTGTGCACCAAACCTGTGGTCATCCTGATCTGGGTATTGTCAAATCTTGAATATTTTATGTAAGCGTTGATATCTGCCCTTGTAGTCACACCAGATTCGCATCTGCAGGGGGTCTGGTCACACTCAGGCTCCCAGGGTATCCCGCCATGGATTTAATCTTCATCGATTGTTCCAAGGTGTTTATTAAAGTGGTTATCCGTTGTTGTGTTAGAGGAATCCGAGTCAAAGGCAAAAATCCATGAATGTACCACTCCCTTTGATGTTCATAGTGGATTGGATGTGTCAACCTCCCTATAGCATCTTTAAACTTTTGGTTGTATTCCCAGGCTGATTCACCTTCCCACTGTTAGATCTCACGCAACTCAGACAAAGCATGTTGTTCTAACTGAGGTAGTTTGAACTCTGTTATGAACCTTGTCCGTACCTGGCCAAGTGTGAACACTTAACCTTGCATTCCTGGCACTCCTGGCTCAATGATATTCATGTACCACTTGAGAGAGCAACTTCTCAAGGTATTCTGGAACTTGACCAACTTATTCGCATCCGGAATCCCTCTGGATCTTCAGATTGCTTCGCACAAGAACCAGTGTTGCTCATCATCTTCATCGCCCTTACCCCAAAATTATGGGTATCGTGCAATCGAACCTCCCGCATGTCTAGCCATTGATGATCTTGTTGTTCTTATCAATATGAATCCTAATGGTCCTACTTGTGATCTACCAGGGGTTTCCCAATATCCTCCCTGTACTCGCACTTCCTGGTTGTGATTGACTAACTAATTGTACTGGAACATAACTAGCATGAGAAGGTAGTATTGAACTTACTGCTTGTATAGAAGACACTTGGGGCATGGGTGATTCAGGGCTGGTGCCACTGGCTTCGGGGCGGTTTTCTTTGATCTGGGGAGTCTCATTTTCTTCCACTGGGACGATCTCTTTGGTCGAATTCTCGATCTCTCCTGTTATCGGGGCTGAATCTTCTCTTTCTTCTTCAAGATCCATGTTGGCTTCTTCCTCTCTTACGTCTTCACCTTCTCCTTCTTGTCCAACCTCCTGGGGACTTAGTTCTATCCATGCTTCTCTCTCATTTAATCATTGACTGGCTAGTCATTCATGTCTTCTCATCTTCTGCAATTCTTCCATCTGTCTTTCCTCTACTTCTTCTGATCCGCCTTCTTTCCTCAACTTCTCAGACTGTCTTGCTACTTTCTTGATATTTCCATGCCACCACTTCTCAACTGTGGCAGATCTCTTCAAGGCTTGGTCATCTCTCGAGTTCATTTCTTGTTGTTTCCCCCCCCACTTGTCAAAGAACCCTTCCCCTCTCTCATTCCATGACTCTCACCCCGCCTCGCCCTACCCCAAGTGAGGGAGTTTACATTGCCATATCAGTTGGGGACATAGTCAACATCCCCTCCTCCATCAAGAAAACCTTAATCCATAGGGGGATTTCTCTCAACAGTCTTCCCCTCGCGTCTTTCTTGAAAATTGCCTCTTCTCACGAAAAATATTGGTGGTTTTCAGCTTCAAATTCAATGATATATCCTTCTAATGTGGTGTTGACCCATAAATCAATCGCCCGCGTGACTGGACAATCCAGCCTCTGAATTGGTGCTATCTTTTCGATGTCCCAAAAACATATCCTCTTGACTCATCCTTGGAACTCTGGAGCTTCTTGGAGCCTTTTTATCTAGTGGAAAAAATCTTCCAGGAATTTAACCCAGAAAATCTCGTACTGGTCGCTCGATCTTTCCAAGTAAAAGATTGCTTCGTGAGTGTTTTCCATCGATTTTTCCCTCAGTTTTTCTTCTTTCCATACGAAGGCATCGCAGTTTCTTTCCCACTATTGATCAATGCCAAATCTGTGGATACGCAGAATCATTCTCCCTACAGGTTCCCTTTTTACGCAGGTCCCAGCAACGAAACCATTTTGTTGGCGTAAGTTTGATCAGACCAGGGTTCTTCTCAGTTTACCAACAAAAGGTACTGAGTAGTCTAGAGCGTTGGCATTTTCATCTCCTCCGAAGAGAAGAAGTCTCACCTAAAGCGTTGTTGAGACAAAAAGATAGGGAAGGGTAGGGAAAAGACTTAGGAGGATCAACAGAACCTTCAGGACTCATCCTGATCTTGTGCAAGAGACATAAACAGTGATGAATCTTATGTATGCAAGAATCGAACCTACTTAGGTTGAGAACCAGCATTTAAACATAGAACGATTCAAGTATAACATATAGACCATAAAGAAGTATTGCAATGCATAAGTAAACACAAAGAGACACGTCATATTTTGAAAATTTAGGTCCTTCTTCATATTAGCTTCAGAGATACACATTAATGCTCTATACATAATATTGACTCTGGACTCATGTCACAGAGCTCCAATTCTTAGACGGATAGATCGGTTACATTACAGACTCAAGACTTTGCTTGAATTGAATTACAATAACCAACAACTAAGAGCTCAACTAACTAACAACAACAACACCAACCCTTTTACAATTATGTTCATCCCTATATATAGCTAGGTTGTGTCTTCCATCGTGACTTGCATGCTTCCTTGTTCTGTTGCAACCGTTTGTTGCTTAGCTGGTGTTGCATTGACTTTCGCAACTGCTTTATGTTGCTCTTTCTCGCTCTGTTTTCCAGCTTCTGGTGAAGCTTGTGCAACTTGTGCTTAGTCAAAACTTGCATGAATCCTTGTCCCAAAAATGAAGGGCCTAACAGTTTCTACCATGTTCAACATCAAAACATCTATTCACGTGGCTATATTTGTACCACATTGGGATTGGGACGAAGACCCTGAGTTGAGTGTTCACTTTGATATCTACTTTTCCCAAGCTGTGAAAGGAGATCATTTGAGCATGTTGATATATATACTATCACATAAATCCACATTGTATTGGTCTGTGGCTATGTTTTATCATCTCGTAACTCCACTCTGCATTTTTCGTGGCTACAATCAGTTCATGTCATGGAGGTATGGATCCACATTGTATCTCTGGTGGCCATATCCTTAATCAATATTTTTCATGGATCTGCAATGTATTGCTCGGCAGCCATGCTTTGATTCATATCGTATTCCGAGAATAGGTATGCTTTCCTCATAAATGGAAGATATATTAATATTGTTTGATGGTTATTTGCAGATTCTTCCAGGTTCTCTAACTCCACGCCCTTGCATTGAAGAATTGTAAAGTGTTTGGGCCATCAGTTTCTCTTCTGACCTCACACTTTAGGGGGCATATTGTTACACATCAAATTTCCACACCTAGGTACCTCGCCCTAAGTGTCGCAAGTGTCATAAAAGTGTCAGATGCACCTTACTAAGTGTCGCATACACCTAGACACTGTGAAATAACATGTCACAATCCCTAGTCAATGTGGAGGAGAAATATATTATATGAAGGTCAAAATACTATGTGCACATGAATTAAGTATTAATATTCATGAAAAGGAAATTAATTTAGTGTGAGAATCCACCTCACATTTGGTTTCTTATTTTTAAGGGGAGGTTGAGGATCTCATGGATGGTTGAAATATTTCCTCCTTAAAATCCTTGAGAGATATTTCCTCCCTAAAATCCTTGAAGAGATATTTCCTCCCTAAAAATCTTGGAGATCCCTTTTTAGTGGATCTTATGAGTGATCTTCTCCATGGAAGTTAAGCCTCCAAATGCTATATAATGAGGGATTTCCATGGAGAATAAAAAGGCATATTAGAGGTATCAAACTTATGATCTTGGGAGGAAGATTTTGGATATCAAGCTTATGATATTGGGAGCATCGTGCAAGGGTTGGATGAGGAGGACTTGGGGAAGTTGTTGCAACACCATCCATGATTGTAAGTATCTCTTTAAAGTTCTCATCAATATTACTTGGCATATTCCCTTCAATATTGTGTATTGTTGCATATGATTGTCGATCTTTATAGATGAATTTGATTAGTCTAATCTTGTAGAGTAGAGTAGGAGCTCTTTGTCTTTTTGTTTTCCATTACATTACAGGTATTGAGTGGTGTTGAAGAGTTCGGAGATCAAGCTCGGATTGGAGGCAGCGAGGACGAACCACGGAATAGGATGCATCACACTTTCTTCCTTCTCTTTCTCTTTCTGATTAGGTAATTGAATTCAAATGGATGTTAGTGTCCATTTGTATGTTTTTTGTCTTGGTATTAGGGGTCTAGAATCCAAGGGGATATTCACCTATCCGCGGGGGAATTATTCGATAACAGCTTTAGATGACATGGGTAAATTTTCCATATATGGAACTCCATATTAAAACTTATAAAACAATTTTTTGAGCTATAGATAAGCTTGGGTGTGCATTTTAATTTGGTCACTTAGTATAGTTGCAACCTTCTAAATTACAAGGCAAAGTTTGTCTCTTCTGCACAACAACCCTTTTTAAACTTGAAATTGAAAACTTAACGATGTGAATAGATATAATATGATAAACCACAACCCTAAAAACTTTCACAACTCAAATCTAAGGTATAAATAAAACCTTCGCTTACGTTTTACAAACTGGTTGTGCATTTCTAGGGTTTTACTAGGCATCTCTTGCCTATTATTGTACAATTGATTATTTTATGACTGAAAAATGAAAAAATAAGTATATATGCTTATGCAAAATGACTTAAAAAATCATTTAGAATTTGAACCACTCAAATTGAATGAGTTTTGAGACCTAGGTGTGCATTTTAATATAGTATGGCATGCATTTTGCACCAAAGCAAAATTTACACCAATGCAAAATTTTCCCTCTTTGTCTTAGAAGACATGTTTTGGTCTTGTTGCAAGGCAAGGGTTTTAAGTTTCTAATTGCACAAACAAAGGTATAGAAAGATGTACTAATTTTATACAACCATGTAACTTGTAATATTTCATGTAATATTGATCTCTTTATTCTATTGCAGAAATTAAAGTTAATATTTATTCCATTTTGTATGTATAATTGGCTGGTTAGAAGTCATTGACCTTGATTTCTCTCATAACCCACCATCCTCTGATTCATCAAAAGTTCATGAATATTTGTGAATACAAATCATCCTAATTGTACAAACATGTTAAAAATATTTTAATAATCAATTTACAACTTAAATATTAAATTATGGAGGATTATCCAACTTTGGGTGTGCACTTTCCAATAACCAACTTTAACAAATTGGCCCTTCAGTTTTACAAGCAAATTTTTAGCCTTTATGCACATCGGGTAGTTTTTTTTTTTGGAACTACCAATATAGGCTATGTCAAGGTGTAAATTTAAAAATTACAACTTCTTCAAGTTGAACCACTCAATTTGGGTCAAAATTGAGACAAGGGCATGCATTTTACTCTAAGGTAGTTTTGACTTCAAATTTACATGAAATCCAAAATCTAGGTGCCTGAAATCCGAAATCTAGGTGCCTGAAATCAACCTCTTCTGTTCTAAAATTTCTCTTTATATGACACAGGTAAATATAAATATAGATATATCCATCATATAACTTATGAAACAATTTTAGGTGCTACAAGGAACACTGGACGTGCATTTTAATTTCGTCACTTGGTACAATTTTTGACCTTCCAATTTACAAGGTAAACTTTGTCTCTTTTGCACATCAATTGTTTTAAAGTTGAAATTGCAAAATTAACAACATTATCAGGTCTAATAAGATAAAACACACCCCCAACAAATTGCACAACTCAAATCTATAGTATAATAAAACCTTGACTTACTTTTTACAAACAAGTTGTGCATTTCTAGGGTTTTACTAGGCATTTGTTGCCTACTTTTGCACAACAAAGTCTTATGACTGCAAATGAAAAAACTAAGTATATAGGTTTATGTAAAATGACTTAGAAACTCGTTTTCAATTTGAACCACTCAAATTGAATGACTTTTCAGACCCGAGGGTTTATTTTAGTGTAGCCTAGCATGTAATTTGCACCAAGGCAAAATTTTCCCTCTTTGTCCTACATAACAAATTTTGGTATTTTTCCACGGCAAAGGGTTTTAAGTTTCCAATTGCACAAACAAAGGTATATATAGATGTATAAGTTTTATAATGATAACCACATATCTTTTTTTATCATCAATGAATTTAAACTTTCAACCCCCAAGCAATCCGCTTAGATAGATAACTATTTTATCCCCATTTGACATTGTCTCTTATAGGAGGAGGATGTCAGGTTTATTCACATCAATAACCCTTTTTAAGGCTCATTTTTTGAAGGGAATGATTGAGCCACTAGAATTAAAGTTTAGATAGATCCTAAGGAACTCTTAATAGGGGCATTATCCACTCTAACAAACCCTTCCATTGTCAACTATTTACCAAACATAACCTCATTCATAGATATGTTTTCTAGCAAAATAAATGGACTTATTGCCTCTTATTAGCACCCTAGTTCCCCTTCCATAGTTTAGAAGAAACCCCCCTTCAATTTCCACCTCTTAGCCATACCTTTCGATTTTCCTGTAGGTAGATTCAGACATTATTATAAAGATGCATTAAAGATCTCTTAAAGATTGTAGAAAAACACTAAAGATCACAAAAAAAACATCTCATATAAGAAAAGTATGAGTAAAAATGGTATTGATCTTCCATAAAATTGTCATAAGAGTAGGATCTTCACATGATAGACATCATACAGTTACAGTCTCCCTTACAAAACTTGCCAACAAAGTGAAATACAGATCCCAGACCTTTGTTCTCTCTGAAGATTCATCCTACTGTCTCTGATCTGACAAGCCTCTCCTTTCCTATCACTCTACTTACAACCTTTATATCACACGATTCCGACAAAAAATACCAAAATGTAGAATGTTTTAAGAACGCCTATATATTTATATGATCCCCGTGGGGACAACCTCTATCCATACAGTGGTTACATAATTCGATCCTAATTGGATTTACATGTATTTACAGGTCCTCGAGTGAGTTGTTATAGCTCGTTTTTAGAAACATGCCTATGTTATTTGTGTTTGATGATGGGGTGCCATGTGGCCCTTGCGGTAATCATCAAATATGAGTCGGAATACCGACGATGATTGGACTCTATCGAAAGGTCGATGAACATCGAGGCACCAAGAAAAAAAATAACAAAATTTTGATAGTTACTTAGTAATTTCCAATAGTATGATCAATTTAATCTGTACCGTCGAATCTCCCCATTAGACTTCAACACCATATATAATAGTGTCTTGAAAAATTTGTAATATAAATCTTCAACCAAAACCTCGAAATGTTTTATAATTAGTAAATTTTAATGACTTGAAAAACCATCTATCTTCTTTTCCTATACACCTTTCCTTCCCTATTGTTAAAAAAATATGAAATTTATAGCTTCTTCCATACCATCTATTCTTCCATACCATCTAAGACTAATAAAATTACACCATGGAAAAGGAACTATTTGTGGTACAAAGTTTATATATCCAATAATACTTACATTAATAGAGAAATTAAATATCCTACAAGAATACGAGATCTCGTAAAAGATTATGCGGAGCATCGTCCTCCAAAATTTTGATATTTTGTCTAATAAATAGAAGATTTATTATGTGGAGCATCCTCCTCCAAATTTTGATATTTTGTCTAATAAATTTGAAGTCCTATATTTTGTCTAATAAATTTTGAAGTCCTACAATTAATTATAATTATGAAGATTTATTTTTTGATGTTGCTAAAATTCCTTAATTAGAGCACTTATGGTAGACATGTAGTATTTCAGTTTATTGTTACAACAAAATTGGTTATAAGATATATTCATATTGTATAAGATATATTAGGAGAGAATTAAAATTTCTCAATTCCCATGGAAAAAATATACATTGGTTATAAGATATATTCATATTGTATAAGATATATTATAGGAGAGAATTAAAATTTCTCAATTCCCGTGGAAAAAATATTTTTTTTTTCATAACCATAAGAGTAATTTTAAAAAATATTTTTTTTTTTCATAACCATAAGAGTAATTTTAAAAGTAATTTTTCATGGGTTAAAAAAATTATACATAAAAATAATAGTAATCTTAGTAAAAGATGGTGAGTTTTCTAGTTAAAATTAAAATTATGACATGGAAATTTGTTTTCTTCTTTCTCTTATGATATAGGATATTTGCATATATTTAAGAACAACATTTTTTCTCTTAGGAATTGGTGAAGTTTAGAAAATATGGTAAGAGATGTGATTATGCAAGTGGAATAATTTTTTTTTTAATTATATTTGTATTATTTTTAATAAAGATGAACTTCTTTCATAGTTTATTAGGGTTAATATTGAAAATATTATGAAACATTATTCGTAAGATTTAAATTTGTTAATTGGGTCTAGTTTGGATGGTTGATAAAATGAATTGTCATTCTCCCCATTTGAATTCAAATACCACTTGTGACATCTTCACCCTTCATGAGTCAATTGTTGATTAAGACTCTTCATAATGCATGAGGAATATCTCACCCTTGCTTGCCAGTTGAATAACTTTCCTTTCCTATGAAATCTAGAAGAAAATTTTGGCAAGAATAGTCCATCTTACTTGATAAGTACCTTAAAATTCTCAAATCTTTAAAAGAATCTCATTTTTATAGGGGCCTCAAAATTGATTTTCATTGCAACTTAAATTGAAAATATATTTTGCAAGAAGAATCAATAATGGATAAGGTTGGAAAGCTTATTTTGGTCTTTACAACAATTATAAAGCTGTGATTTTTTGGTTTTGGGAAAAAAAGGAGGTCCTCTTCGATAAAAGTATTACCCCAATGATTTTATATGGATGGGAAGATTGACATTGAAACTTGGAGAAAATCAAGTAAAATAAAAAGCATTTTATAATAAATAATCTTAAAATTCAAGGCAAGATACTTTATCTAATCCTCTTTTTAGAAGTTGGGCTTCCACCCATTACCAGTAAGGCTATTATCAGGTACTTATTGTAAAAAATAGGCTAATTAACATGAGGAATGAAAGGATTCCTATGACCACTTCATGCATAATTAAAGTCACTCAAGCCTCAAAAGAGGTTGGACTAGAGATGCAGTTTCTTGGTTAAACCATTAGGGTATATTGGAGAAGGACACCATTCAAGATATTATCATTGTTAAAAGCACTACCATAATTAAGTTTAAAGAGAAAATGTGGAGTTATAAAAACATTTAGAATAAGAGAAAGTTGATTTATTACAAAGAAATTATTAAGCTCAAGTTAAATGGCCTAAAATATCTTTCTATTTTTCTAGCTAAAAAAAATAAAGTATTTCAAATATAAGAACAAATTCTCATTAGCATCATATTGAAATGGTGCATTGGACAATACCTAAAACACCTTGGCATGAAAGAAGTTGTAAAATATATTAAACAAATAAAATAGAGGATGAAAAACAATTTCTCTTCAAATGGTAATTCTACAAAGACATTAAATCTTATTTTTAAAATATTTGTAATAAAATTGAACTCAATAACTTCTTAACCCATAATCCATAAAAATCAAAGAGAACTTGGAAATTTCATTTCTAAGTTATTTGGTCATAAAAACAAAAATAGTAAACAAAAATAATTAATTTAATTTTACAAATCAAGTAAATCAAATTTAATCTCAATGAATGGTAATCATCATAACCAATAACTTTCCAATAAAACATTATTGTTAAATAACTCATACTATGCTTATAAGTTAATATAAGTATAAGTTTTCAATTAACAATATCGCTAGCTAACTTTTTTCCAGCAGAAAATTTCTCATTATATTTATATATAATTGTTTTCGAAACAGAAAATTTACATCCCATAAGGTAGATACCAGCACGCATGATGTTTTCAGAAGAGGCTTTTAGCCCAAGAACCAGAAAAACTGTCACCACAAAAAGCCCATACCCACAAAAACTCATACCCCAGAAAAATTGTCGAGACATATCAGCTAAGACTACCGTATAAACAGAGAATACCAAAAAAGAGAAAGGCACGAACTTTCCCCATTAAAAACTAGAATAGACTTAAATATAAGGTAGGCCCCTCATTTCCATCTACCCAGTGGTTGTAATTTATACTAGCTTTATAAATTAATGTAAATAAACTTAGTAAGTGGAAAGATCATCATAAAACGTGTTCATATCCTATAACACATGTAGAATACTCTAGCAAGTGGGAGTTTATCATTGCAATACTTGTTCACATCTAGTAACACATGTAGGATACTCTAGCAAGTGTGAGAATCATCCATCTCGGTGATTCATTGTTTCAATAATTGTTCACACCTAGTAACACATGTAGGATACTCTAGCAAGTGGGAGGATAATAAATGTTCACCAATGTGAAGATCATCATTCCTTGTTCCTCCTACATACTCATTCCTTGTTCCTCTGCATAAATAATACATTTGATGATTTATGCATAAATAATACATTTGATGATTTATTTATGCATAATACATTTGAGGAAGATTGCTTTTACCACTAATCTAAGAATTCTGGCGATGAGGTATGGGATGTATTAAATACATTGGTGAATATCTTTTCACTTAGAAATAATTTTTTGACATTTGGAAATAAAAAATTATTTATGGTCTAAAGGGTACTATGATTTTGGCCAGTACATTCTTTGATCAAAAGTGACTTTACTTTTCTAAATGCTATGACACAAAACATCATTATCATTTCTTCAATTGAATGATAGTTGATAAAATACCTAATGAATTTAACGTAGTTTCCTTGTTCTAATTCAATCCAATGTTGCCCAAGCATCCCTTATTTTTCATTGAAGTAAGAATAAACACAATATTGAAGATAAAAATGAATTTGATCTAATTTAAAATTTTAACAAGGGTGCTCATTTTTCAGATCTCCAATGTTGCTCAGGAATCCCCTATTTTTCATTGAAGTAAGAATAAACACAAAAATAATCATTAATGAAAAACTAAAATATGATAAAATAAATGTTAATAATAATAAAATATTAATTTATTAATAAGAAATCTAAAGATGTTAAGTATTATTTTAAAAGTTGAATAAAGAAAAACATATATATATATATATATATAAAGTTTAAAAAAAATAATGAAAATTTTAAACTTAGGTTTTCACACTCCATTTTTATGACAATTTCTTATAAAAATATTTTAAAATTTTGTATGGAAGTTTTTTTTAAAAACGGTTATCCCCATAAATTTAATGATATTTTACATATGCATGTGTATTGAATATTCATTGATGTTGTTTCTTTAATTTTCATTTGATTCTTTGTATTTCAAATAATAATAATAATAATAATCATTTCATCATCATCATCATATATTTTTAAGATCACGACTAAGCAAGACACCAAATTGGTGTATGAGACCCCCTCCGTCTAAAGGTATACATACCCTACCCTTCTGGATTTTCACATGTTATATTAATTTCATTTTAGGACAGCCAAACAAATACTCTTGGAGATTTTCGCTTTTTTAATTTGGAAGATTTTTTTATCAATTAGGTTATGTAAAACAAAAGAATCGTTCTTATATTATTAAAGTTAATTTTCAAAATATTTTTTTCAAAAAAAAAATTATTAAAATAAGAAAAGTGAGATACAATTTATAGCTTAAAGTAATAGAGATATGTACCATATATATTTAATGTGATGTAGCATAATTCAATATAATATAATATTTATAAATTAAAAAAATCAATATAAATAGGATTTGTAATATCCATGTTTATAAATCAAAATATAACAGATATATGGTAAAGTGTTTGAGTGAAAAAAGGAAAAATAAGGAGGAAGGAAGAAGAATTAAAAAAATTCAATATAAATAGGATTTGTAACATCCATGTTTATAAATCAAAATATAAGAGATATATGGTAAATTTTTTGACTGAAAAGGAAAGAAAAGGAGGAAGGAATAGGAGAGAAAATGAAATTAGGAACGAAGTTTGTATAATAGAAGAAGAGATGTAGCAAATTTGTAGATTCAACAAGACTATATCTCATAGCGAAATGGATGATAACTAATTCTAAAAAGCTTGCGGGGAGAACCTTGATCATTTATCTCTATGAACCAAATCCTTCAATAATAAATATGGGAGATTAGTAGAATGGGGTGGATCTTATTGAGAATTGGTAGAAAAGGGCAAAGTTAGCATTTACTCGATACAACGATGTTTTTTTTCTTTCTCTTTTTAAAATATCATTTGGATAAAGAAACCATGTTAAATAGAGATTCATGGGTTTATGAATATTCGAGGTTGTTCACTTTTCCCTGGTGTGACTCTTTTGATTTAAGGACAATAGAAAAGGAGAATTTCAGTGGACTCCCCATTGTAGGATACACCTTGGGATATTTTAGGTATGCCCCCCAAAAAACCTTAAATGAGAGGGTAGTAAGGTCTTAATCATGGCCTGTTTTTCAAAAGGTCTACCAAAAGAGCCAAAGTCAAATCCTCCCTTGTATCTGTAGAGATTGTGTCATAAACATGGGCATCCACTTTGGTGATAACCTCTCAACATTGTGGCTTTGCAAAAAAGCCTTAAACTGAGATAAGATTCCATAACCTAGATTAGATCCTGAGCCCTGTGCTCCATAGATTAGATATGGTGTTCTGGTCGATCCCATCATTTCTTTATATCAAGGTCTGACTTCCTCCTTAGTAGCAGGTAAATGATTGGTTTCTACAAGGCTTGAATCATGTGGGAGAGGACGTAGGTGTCGAATAAGAGGTCGGGTCACCTTGAGGAACGAGTTTCACCTTTCAAGTTTTGTAGGTGCCAAGGGGAGATTTTTCATGTACCAACGAGAAGAAAATGATTATACTTGCAGTAGGCCCAAGGGAGAATCCTGAAGAGATTCAAATATGATCTCATGTGAAAACCTCCACCTTGGCATAGAGGCATGTCCCATGCAAAGGGGAGAAACCCTAAGATTTATTTCTTGATAAACAAGAGATGGGAGATTGGGGTGCCTAAGAGCAGTGATTTTCAAATGCCAAGACATCTCAAGATCCAAGAGGAGATTGTCCTAGTATTGTCACGGGTGAGCAAAAACATTCTAAGCCCATGTTAGGCCCATTAACTTCTCTAGAAGTGATTCATAAAGGAGTTCAAATGAAGGGCTATCCAAGTGTGAACTTTGAATATTGTGGTTTTGGTCTACTTAGCCATGGGATAGACTCCTTGAATAGATTTTTTGGGTTATTGTCTCTGCACATGGCCAACATTCATGCTTTCCCTCCTTTGTCCAATGAGGAAATAGAAACTATGTTTCCAAAGATTATGGAAGGTGGTTCCCTCAAGCTAGTTGTTTGCTCTATATCATTCATGGACATATCACTCGCTAAGGTCTAATTATTATAATATTGTGTGCGTTTCACCAAAGACAATGCTACACCATTGTCACCCAACCATAGGCACAAAGCCACCCCCAAGCACCTTAACCTTTGACAGAAAGAATGATTCTGGGAAGCCTCACTATAACCAACATATAAACTAGGGTAGCGCACCTTCTCTTGAGGTAGCACACAAAATAGTTGTTTTCTCTATATCATTCATGGACATATCACTCGCTGAGGTCTAATTGTTAGAATATTGTGCTTGTTTCACCATAGACAATCCTACACCATTGTCACCCAACCATAGGCACAAAGCCACCCCCGAGCACCTTAACCTTTGACAAAAAGAATGATTCTTGGAAGCCTCACTAGAACCAACATATATACTAGGGTAGCACACCTTCTCCGGAGGTAGCGCACAAGATAGAGTACCAAAAGACTGAATAGGGAATTACTGCACACACCTGCAACTGCTGCAATTCCTCCTCAACACTTGCACCTTGCTTTTGGATGACTAAGTGTGTGTACAAATGAGTTGGAGCACCTCCTATTTATACTAATCTATCTAGGTGAACAA
This sequence comes from Picea mariana, assembly GCA_032191745.1. Taxonomy (NCBI): domain Eukaryota; kingdom Viridiplantae; phylum Streptophyta; class Pinopsida; order Pinales; family Pinaceae; genus Picea; species Picea mariana. The sequence goes on from JASDQU010737871.1 coordinate 347,350, forward strand.
GTGTCTCTTCAAGCAGGGTTGACCTGTCCTTTTTTGCATATAATACTTCAATATTACTTATTCTGTTGAGTCAACTTGTCTTCCAGGTTTTTCACACATCTGTTTAGGTTTTCTCTTACTTCCAGAATATTTTATTCTAGTCAAAGGTTTATCCATGGAGGTTAATACCTCCTACAGGTACCAAAACATCAGCACTCCCTCTTATCTAGGGAGGTATTTAACCAAGATGTTCCCTTATGTTCTTCATAACCTTGCTTGATATGCCATGATCCTCTCATCATGGTTATGCAAACCATGCTACTGGTAGCATCATTACATCATGCATGGCTACACCCATGTGGACCTGTCAATATCGTCTAGGGGCCACAACCCGCTAGAGAACACTAGAGATATACCTTGTAGTGTGCGTCACCATCATCATCATGGGATACACCTGCATGACATGCTCACCCATGGCTACACCCATGTCATGAGTATCATCATTACTATCATCATTATTCATCCATATCACATGGCATGGGAAAGACCTACATGGTCTTGCAGACCAATAGCATCAATAGAGCTACAGAGATTATCTCATGATCATCTAGATCATATTATGAGCAACACCATCATAACCATACAAGTTATCGACTACACCACTAGCGTACCAGACTATCTCACTGGTGTAGCAACAAATCTCCATACCATACCATATCACTGGAGTAGCCTACAGCTCGGCATAAATCCTACAACTCGGCATGAAGCCTACAACTCGGCACGAAGCCTACAACTCAACAAAAATCCTACAACTTGGCATGAAGCCTACAACTCGGCACAAAGCCTACAACTCAGCACAAAGGCCTACAACTTGGCTCAAAGGCCTACAACTCAGCACAAAGGCCTACAACTCGGAAAAAATTCTACAACTCGACATGAATCCTACAAGATCCTTCTTTTCAAATCTACCATCAACTCCCTCTAACTGAGAGAATCCTAGAACCACGTTTCCATATGTTGCATGCCCCTATGCATCCTGCAAAGTGTCATGAAACCTTGCTTCTCCATGATCATTGACTCCCTCTGAGTCCTTTCAAGTCTTTCTTTCTATTGTAACCTTCCTGGAATACATAGGATAACCTGCCCGAAACAGGAACAACAAGAGAAAAAGTATTTCCAATATAATAGCATTTTATATAAGAACATATCAATTTTATGGTAATTCATTATAGCATTACCAAGGCGTCCTGCCTGAGAACAAGAACAAGAAATATCTCCCAGAGGAGATGTTAGTTGATATTGCAATTAAGTACAATAAGCATTTATATTAATAGTACATGCTACTAAGTATTCATTTTTTCCTGGTATTAATAAAATCTAAAGGATTGTAATACTTAAGCAGCAATAAAAACACCAAACCTGATATGCAAACCTGGAATCTGGCTATTGTTTCGCTTGAGTTTCTTTTCTTCCGAGACAAGTATTTTTTCCAACCTGGAGAGTGTGTTGTTCCTTTGAATGTATTAGATCTGAGATCTTTTTGGCTCTATGATTGTTTCTTGGACAAAGATCCCTTCTCTTTCCATAGATTTGGATTTGCAGTAGTTTCTTTTTATTGTTTCTCCTATTCCACGTTCATGTTCTTGGAAGCTCCAAAAATCAAACTCTTCATCCTTTGACACTTTCTCTTCAGTCTGTGGTTCCATAATTTTGCCCTTTGTTCTTTGCAAGGATGATTTCAATCCTTGTCTTCCATGCTCTACCAAGAGACCATGCTTCTATTGTGCCATTCTGATTTTATGGGGGAAGTCATGATTATATTTGACTTTGACCTTGACCAATATTTTGACTTTGACTAGTCAAACTTTGACTTTGACCCAAAAATTCAACTTTGACTTTTTTTATGGTTGAGGGCACCAGGAGATGTGTTAGTTTAGGTTTCACTATGATATCCAATAATTATGCCAAACGCTTCACTTAAAGTGCCCAAACAATCAGATTAGTGTTTGTTGCTACTGCAAGATCAAACACCCTAGTTGTAACTGCAATTGTGCTACAACGAGCTTGACAGAGAGTTGCACATCTACCTTCCAATGGTTAGATTGTTCCAAAGGTGGTGTGGGCCCATAACCTATTAGAATATTATGCTTGTTTCACCATACACAATGCTACACCATTGTCACCCAACCATAGGCACAAATCCACCCCCGAGCACCTTAACGTTTCAGAGAAAGAATGATTTCATGAAGCCTCACTAGAACCAACAGATAAACTAGGGTAGTACACCTTCTACATAGGTAGAGCACAAGATAGAGTACGAAAATACTGAACAGGGAATTACTGCACACATGCAGTTGTTGTAGCTCCTCCTCAACACTTGCGCCTTAATTCTGGATGACTGAGTGTGTGTACAAATGAGCTGGAGCACCTCCTATTTATACTAATCTGGACAGGTGAAACATGTGTCTCTTCAAGCAGGGTCACCTGTCCTTTTCTGCATATAATACTTCAATATTAATTATTATGTTGAGTCGACTTGTCTTCCAAGGTTTTCACACATCTGTTTAGGTTTTCTCTTGCTTCCGGAATATTTTGTTCTAGTCAAAGGTTAATACCTCTTGCAGCTACCAAAACATCAACATTAATTTCCCTTTCCTCAAAATTTTTAGTTAAGTCTGAACAATGGTTACACTGCCCTTGGGCAAGTGTCAAAGCTTGTTTTGAATGATTTTTTTTAAGCAATCTACCCTCCCAACACCCAGACAAGGAGCTCAAGGCTTCATGGGAAAGATATAGCTTCACCCACCCACCTACCTTGAACCTATGTTGCATAGGTTTTTGGAACATGAAAATGTCCAAAATGTGGATGTGTTTGAATGTTTTGAAGTTTCACCTAGATGAAGTAGCTATAATACATATTAAACTTCCACACACACACACACGTTGCATCAAAATATAGCCCAATTGGTTGAACCATTTTAGTTGGAAATACATAAAATCCATTCCTACCAAGTCAAAGTGGGATTATCAATTAATATTGTCATTGATAATTAATAATTCCCTCCATTTGAAAATGATTAAAAAAGGAAATCTATGCAACAATGCTAGCAATAATTTCTCACTTTTAATTATAGTAGGGTGGGGGGAATATTTACCCAAGAATAGTGAAATTACATTTAACATGTGCACACTCAAAAGCATCTAGACTAGCAAACTTAAACAAACATATTTGAACATTGTGGCAAATCTAGTACAAGTTCCATAACAAACCACTTAAAGAAACTTTCCCTAGAGAGGCCAAGTACCAACACCACGACATGTTGCCCCCTCAAGTGGAACTACTTCTAGAGGGCTCCTCTCAAGGGGTGTGATGTTGTGTACTTACATGAGCTCTCTTTGTCATGTTCTCCAAACTCGGACCTATTCTTTAGTTTTCTAGCATATGATGATCTTGCCTCTCTCATCATCAGATGATTCATCCATGGTATATCAACTCTTCTCTCATACACCCTAGCTGACACATGTAGTTGCAAATGGTACACTATGCTTTTATTGCACATGGTCATGGTACTATGGTTTAGATTGTTCACTTCACTTGTTATGTTATTTTCTCATGTATGGGTTTGATACTTAGACATGATGTAATAAATTCTAAGCTAGTTGTGAACGTAATAAACACTAAAATGTGATCTAATAACACTTCATAATATTAATGATTTTACTATTTGTCTTGTCGTACCATGGACATAATTATCCTTTATAAGTGTTGTCGATTATTGAGTCAAGTTGCACTACTAATGATCAAGTAGATGTTGTGTGCCCCATATCCACACCATACATAACACTTTTCATCTTCCCCATTCATTTCCATCTCATTCATAAAAATTTATTCCCGCTCATATTTGATATATCATATGTCATTCAACAAGGTTTAGTTAAGAAAACCTAAGTCAAATAAAATCCAAAATGGATAGGTGTGAAGAGAAAATAAAAAAGTTAAAATCCAAAATTGATAAAGTTTAAGCTATTCCACCTCATTATGAGGCCAATGCCCCTAGTCTCGTGCTTAATAATGCATATCTAAAAAAAATGGACTTGATAAATGAAAGAAAGAAAGAAAGAAAGAAAGAAAGAAAGAAAGGGGTAGTAAGAAACAACGTCGAGGAAATGGTAACTAAAAGCTAGAGCTCCCTCTGAAAGGATTGCATGTTGAATTATTGAAGATTCCTAGTTCTTGAAAGCTAGCCAGACTAGACTAAAAACGTATGCATGATCTTACATTATTTTGAGGGTCAATACATGAAGTTTCCTTTTCCCCTTCCACAAATTATCTACAATATCACCTATCTCTAAATTAGTGATCTAGGAAATACCTCTTGTCTTAGGATTTGTCACGTGTAATAAGGGTTAAGGTTGTCCTCCCATGGTAAAACTTAGGAAAATCTTAAAATTAACTTGTGTTATGTTGTTTTAAGAATAAAACACTATGTTTGCATCATCTCATGACTTGTCAAAATATTAGACTCGCTATTATAAGTGGGCATCTTACATTCGGGTCCATATACATGCATCGGGAGTGGAATCTATGCCTTGGGAACCATGTATTAGGCCTCAATATTTGTGTACTCACCTTGGGGTCTATGACATTGCATTGGGATCTATGCCATTTTTCTTGGGATCTATGTACTTCATTGGGATATGTGTCACTGCATTGGGATCCACAACAATGTGTTGGACGATGACAGGGACTCCACATCGTCATCTTGTGCCATATGGACCAGTGTTAGAGGGTGCACTTTCTTTAGTAGAGAAATATTCCTACACGTGTGGGTTTAAGGTTGTTGGGGTCAATTATGAGTTTGTTACACACTTGGACCAGTTGTCACAGGTTGTTATGAGTAGCTATGAGTTATCTGAGTTGGTTATGAGCTTATTTGACCACTTATCTCTTGGAGGGCCTCATTCCTTTATCCACACAAGTGGATATTTATTGGAGCACGCAAGTTATTGTACCTTCTCTAGTGGAGTGCACCTTTTATAGCTAACTATTCTTCCACACCATGGATTAATTCCTTGCTTCATGGAATTAATTAAGACAGTGTACTTGTTGGGCCTTTGGTTGACCATGCATTTGACTCGTAAAGTGTTGTTATCTCATTTTTGGAAGGTGCTCTATTTATTCATTATTTTATTTGCTTGGAGTGGTTTTAGACTATGGTATTAAGGGTGCCTCTTGTATTTTTCCATATTTTTGTTGGAGCACCTTGTATTAGCTCATAGTTTTGTATTTGCATATGGTATTCACCCACGGTTTCATGAGGCACCTTACCTATATAATGAGGGCTCATTTTCATTTGTATTTGTTGGAGAATAATGAGAAGAAGCTAGCCTTTCCTTGTAAAAACTATTGTGTAGTCTTGTTTATCTTGAGGGTTTATTTTAGGGTTGTATATTGGCAAATGCTTTGTTTTTTCAAGTATATTTAAGGAAGGAATTGTTATAAGACCATAGAATGGAACCATGCGACATTGGAGGAGTATTGTAAGATATAACTAGCTTTGTCTTACCCTATTTAATCATCTATGTTTAGGATTTAGAGCATTAAGATTGGACATCTAGAGATTCTAGGTTTTTGTTTTAGGGCTAGCATAGAGTTCATCTTGTAGCACTTGGATGTGGATTCTTAAACAACCAACCCCCTTGAGGCATTTGATATTTTTCAAAGGTTTTAAATTGATGCTCATAGTGCAATCCTTCTTTGTGCAAGTGACTCCATAGCCCAACCAAGGTAGGCACTAGTCTATTTTTAGACTTCTCCAACCACAATTTTTAAGCTTTTCTTCTTTCATTTTTATTGTTTGCAAGAAATATAGAGTTTTAATTGACTATTTATAAATCAAGATTGCAAATTTTTATCAAGTCTTTAGACCAATTAATTTAGATATAGTGGTAAGTTGGGTTTCTAATGCAAATCGTTCCATTTTCATGCTCTAATCTTTCAAACATTTTGCATATTCCTAGTGTTTAAATTTAAAATCTTTGTGGATCTAAATAATATATGATTAAGTAGAAAAAACAATGCTCCATTTAATTAAACGATTGAGGTTATAAAGTACACTTCATAATTCTATTAATGTTGGAATATATTAATAAGGGTTTAATAAATTGATGATTGTCTTACTTTAGCACTAGTTTTAAGTGTTTTCATGCTTTGATACATTGTACTCATTATATCAATGCACTAAATATCTCAATGATTTGCTCATAAGGTGCAACGTGTCATCTTGAGTATCATTAACTTGTTGGTTTATCATTTGTTCAAGCATATATGATGCTCTTTTTGAATTCTTTATAAGATCTATGTTTCACCAATGCTAATTTTGCTTTAACCATGCTAATTTTCATGAATAAGATATCTAAATGAATTGTGATTTTGATAATAATCAAGTTCGATTCTAGTGGTAGAAGCCAAAAAGATATAAAGTAGAACGTTGCTCAATAAACCTAAACCTAATGCTTCAAATTCTTATGATTGGAATTTACTCAAATTCTTATGATTGCTCAATTAATTAATGAATAATGGTTTGACACATTGGTATTTAATTTACTCGAATATTTCATTGGTTGAGGGTTAAGAGTTAGTTTGTCACTCAATTTCAAAAATTTCATCTATGAAACAAATAGATGCAATAAGAGGCTCGGCGACTTGGTCTTTGGGTCTAACGTTGAGCTCTTCTTGAGCTGGTAAGATTTTTCTACACTTTGATGATTTGGAATCAAAATTGGGATATTTCTGATTTTAAAGGTTAAAATGATCATACACAGATTCTTTAAGATTAAGTAGTACTTTATTTGACACACACTTATGCAATGTATCAACTGCAATTAATGTTCAATGATTAGCATTTAGAGTGCTCAAGTTATATTTCATCATCGAAATTTCATGTGACTTGAATGTTCAATGATTAGCATTTAGAGTGCTCAAGTTATATTTCATCATCGAAATTTCATGTGACTTGAGGATCTATTTCATCATCTAAATTTCATGTGACTTGAGGATCTATTTATGTGCAACATTTTCTCACCTATTTTAAAGGAAATTTCTATTTATTGTTATTCTTCTTAGAGGTTAATGACAAATCCAAATATGTCTTCAAGGCTAAAAACAGTAATTCATTACTATTACACATAAACATTGATTACTTACTATGAGGATTTATATTCTGATGCACTTAGTATATATTTTTTTTAATTTGATGTACATCTAAGTCGGGCACTCAACGCTTGTTCCTTTTTTTAAAAAACTGATCTCATTTTGGGTTTAAGATATTCTCTGCCACTAATACTTTGGGACTACTTAAATATTGATTCTATTCATAACATTATATTTTTTAGGACAATATTTTTGCTACACTCTGATTACTTTTTTTAATACGTGTTTTTGAATACGCTTTCCACATGTTTAATGCATATGAAGTAACTCGTAAAAATGGAAAAATATGTGTGGATGCCTTGCAATGGGTTTGAACATATAAATGTTGGGTTATATTAATATTTTGGGACTACTCAAATATCGGTTCTATTCATAACATTACATTTTTTAGGACAATATTTTTACTACACTCAGACACAAATACCCTTTCCACATGTTTAATGCATATGAAGTAACTCGTAAATATGGAAAAATATGTGTGAATGTCTTGCAATGGGTTTGAGCATATGAACGTTGGGTTATATGAATTTGAGTGTACCTTAAATCCTTTTAATATCGTGAAATTTATATCGTGATATTTCATGACTCATTGCTCTAAGTGATCTACTTATCTTTGAAGTACACATTGTGGTATCTCAACCAGCATTGTATTTACACATTTAATGTCTCACATTTACTTTATTTCCAGCATGTGCAAGTAAATTCATCACTGATAATCCATGGTCAATTAGTGGTAATACTTTAAGGTTTGTGGCACCTAATGATTTGGTACACTTTAACCGTTAATTTGCAATCTCAAGATCATGCCTAATTCATAATCGTTGAAGGTAATACTACACTAATCAACACTCCACAGTTTTAATAATAGTTGGTTATAATGTTTATTCTTTAATGTTTCATCTACTTTGAAGGTATAATTGAGCAATTCTTGTGGCAATGTTAAGAAAATTTGGCCCTTACTTGAAGATTGTCATTACATACTTAGTCATTTCCATCATTTAAACACAAGTTCATAATTTACTCTTAATCCACATATGAAACTTGTGTTTTATTGGTGATTGATCAAATAATTAACTTCTATACTTCATTTTGTTTCAAGTAAGTAGTTGGGTTAATAATTCACACTCAAGCTAAGTTGATTGAAACCACTCACGCTTCTACAATGATACTAGCTAGATTGACCATAGGGATTCCCCACTAGACTAAGATACCTCTTTCCATAGTCTGAAGTGTGGGGCAAGGCCACCAAGGTGACAATGGGTGGCTTGATTGAGAGTTTCCTTTAGGCTCTCCCATTGAGGTTAGGACTTTTCCTACTATGTGAGAATTTGATCCATAACATTTTGCGCCATTACTAGGGATAAACTCCATTCCCTAGTTATTAGAAGTTGCTTCAACACTTTGATGAATGGGATTCAAAGATTTATCTACTTTACTTATTTGGCAACTCCATTGAGGGGAAGAAACCCTTTTCCCTATATATTTTGAAGACTTTTTGAATGGGTGAATCAAGCAATGATTAGAGGCATCAAGTTCAACTCGGTGACTCCAATCTACTCCAATTTGGTATAAGAAGCATGAAATCATAGTTACAATATTGGAATAACTTATGTGCTCCTCTTAATTTCTTAGGTATTATGAGATTTCCAAATGAAGTTTATGACTTAGATTTGCTTCATTCCATTGGATTTTTCCATGGATATCATGATTCAATTTATTGACATTATTATTCATTCATTAAAGCTATAGTAAAATTTAATATTTCCCATGAAAATGTTTGGATGAGAGCTTTTCTATGCACATTTGTAGACAAGGCATTGGACTAGTTTAGTGATCTAGGTAAAAGCCAAATTTCTTCATTTGAAGATTTCTTGAAGTTATTCCAGAAACATTGGCAAACTTACTATGAAGAGAAGGAATATGAAGAACTTGTTAAAAGTTTCATGGTAGTCCTACCCAGGCAACAAGATAAAGAGGGTGAAATTATTGAAATCATTGAGGATCGAGGGATTAAAGAGACCCCTTAAATCACTTGAAAAAAGTATAGATTAAGAGTCTTCTTATGGTCTCATTGAAGAACAAAAGTCACCTCATGAGCACTTTGAATATCAAACCGATGCAGAAGACCCTAAAAAATAAAATGTATCCACCAAACAAGAACGGATGGGGTACTTAGATATTGGATTGAGATTTTCCATGAAAGGAAAAGAGAAACAGCTTTGTTCCTTGTGTTTCAAAGATGTTGGCCCTTGGTCATGTATTAAGGAAGAAAGCGAAGATTAAGGAAGAAGAAAGACAAAGGATGAAGTGCATGGAAGGCACACGAACCGAGGAAGGGTCGAAGTGGTTAAAGAAGCATAAAAGAAGGAATGAAGTAGAGGAAAGCAAATCATTGAAAGAGAAGATCAAGGAAGACAAAGCAGCAAAGAAGAAAGATTGTGGACAAGTCAGCAAGCGGAAGAAGACACTAATGGGTGCTTTGGAGCACCTCACGGAGAAGAAGGAAGAACAGGTCGGCGAAGACCTTAAAATGATGGTTATGTGGACCCATGGGTTTTGGCACAACATCAGACCCAGGGTTCAACTCTAACAACACACCAACAAACCCTAAATATTGGCCCTTACGGCAACACCTGCGAAGCAGATGAAGTCTCACTTGAAGTAGCAATAGGGGGGTTGTAGGACACAGGTGTCTACAACCAAAGGAAATGCAATATGATTCCAAAACAACAACGCAAAATAGCCTAGGGATTCTTAACAGTATTATGCTTAACTTCGCAAAATAAGTTATATCTTCTTATATTCGACAGGAAAAATAACAGTGCAATAACAGTGTAAAAGGTAGTAAATAACAAAGCATCAACCACATGGAACAACAAGATTTTACATGGTTCACCATCTCCCTAGGGCTACGTCCACATAACTTTGTTTATTGATAGAATAGATGAATATATACAGTTCTATCTACGCACTCAAATGCAGATCCTTCTCTCTCTTCCTCTTTATTTCCTATCCCTGCTCACCCAGCTGCAGAGTCGATCTTCGCACCCAGTTGAAGACCGAAAATACAAGAATTCCCTAAAGCATAACACTTGTACATCTCAACACCACTCTCCTCTCTGATCTCAACTCTTCTAAACCTTTATTTATACATTCCATGACTCTTAGAAAACCTTGGACCGAGGCCCAAGTGTCAAAACCCATGGGTTCACGTAACCCTCATTTTAAGGACTTCGTCAACTTGTTCTTACTTCTTCTCCACGAGGTGTTCCAAATCACCCATTAGTGTCTTCTTCTGCTTGTCGACTTGTCCATGATCTATCTTCTTTGTTTCTTTGTCTTCCTTGATCTTCTCTTTCAACGGCTTGATCTCCTTTACTTTCTTCCTTATTTTATGCTTCTTTAACAACTTCGACGCTTCCTCAGTTTGTGTGCCTTTCGCGCACTTCATACTTTGTCTTTCTTCTTCCCTAATATTCACTTTCTTCTTTAATACATGACCAAGGGGAAACAAAATAAATCCTTCATTAGAGTTGGGGGTTGAAATGTGCACTAAAATAAAAGACAATGATTCCCTTTGAACTTATTAAGATAAAATAAATCCATCCAAATGAAGATAATGATTTGATGAATCACTTCCCTTATCAAAAATTTGAACCTTGTAATCCATCCCTTGATAATTTTTAAAGGGTAGAGTTTGAAGAAGGATTAGTGGAGTTTCCCTCATTCCATGAAGAAGATGATGACCTTGATGTTGAAAACATTGTTGACTTCTTCCACATTGAAAGACATAAATGGGATACAACGTGTATTTTCTTTGAAGGGTATCCCATTTATGACATTGACCAACATAGATCCATCTTAAACCTAGATCTATCAAGCACTGAAAATGTTGAAAAAAAATTGTTTTTTTAATTGAGTCATCTTTGTTTTTATTAATATTTTTATTCATTGTTATTGTTATTATTTGTTATCTAACATATCTAACGCCTTAATATATCCCCCATATTGGGTTGTAGAGCACCTCACTACTCTTAGTGAAATAATGAGGATGAAAATGAGATTGGTGAACTTGGACACTATGAAGAGTTTAACTTAGAAACATTTAATGAAAAATCTAATGGTTCAAGTCTTGAATAACATGGAGTGAATTGTTCCCCTCTTTTGGAAAGGATAAGTTGTGAATAGGTTATCATAGATGTGGAAAATTTCTTGCCTTATGTTCTAGAAATATTAACCTTGAGTCATGATTTTCCCCATTCTCCTTCCTTACCTTTGATTGAAAGTGGCATGGAAAGCCAACAATATTCATGCATATTCCAACTGGAGCCACCTTCAAAGTCCCTTCTTAGTTATTTAATAAGTGAAATCAATGGGTTGGCATATACCTATAATGAAAAGAATGATTGCATCAACCTTATTGACATTTAGATGGATGAAATTTGTGTAAGTGATAACCAACCTTGGCAAGATGTTGGCCTTGTTCTTAGTGATGATGATCTTACCTTGGTTCTAAGCATATAAGTGTTAAATATTCCACCTTGTGCCCATGTGATATTTAATGTGTCCATGTTTTTCTTCATAACTAAATAGAAGGGAAAGTCTCATGATATAATTACCTCATCAAGTGGTTGCACTGGATCTATGACTTCACCTAACAGCCTTAGTCCCTAGTTAGCCTATAGAATTAGAAAATAATAATTTCCTTTCAATGGTAATTTAGGTTGCTTGTGTGTTTATTTACATGCATTTATCTTAGAATAGTTACATGTTTTCATTAGATTTAGAAACAATTTGATTTTTTGCAAAGTAGTTGTTTACTAGGGTGGTAGATTTTCCCTGCTCAACTTTCATTTACACTTTGAACAAGTTTAGATATGTGTAGATCATAAGCTTGAGTGAGATTGTGGAATTCTAATACACTCTTAGTTTAAGAGTGCATGTCCCTAAGTAGGAGACATATGTTCCCCCCTCATGGGTAACTGCTTCTAGAGGCACCCTCTCGAGGGGTGTGATGTCGTTGCTTACATGAGCTCTCTTGTAGAGATAGCCTCTAAAATTTTTCGAACCAAAGTAAGTGTGCCACTAATAGAAATCCATCTTGTGTACCAAAAAGTGATTATTTTCACAATTTTATTGAATAACCATAACCAATTCATGTAACCATACTCATTTGGCTTTAGATGAAAGCCCAAATATTTAAACCCTAACTAAAAATCCACCAGTTGGAAGGGTAAGAAAAAATTTATAGTGTTTTGATGACCCTCCAACACTTTATGGAAATTTAAAGAGGAATTATTTTTTATGACCTCCATCCCCTTGACCTTATAATATAGAGAAAAAACACAATAAATTTGTGTTGCATCCTTCAAGGAACCGTCACCAAGTAGAAGGACATCGTCCACAAATAGTAGATGTGTTGAAAAATTCGTGCTCAACATCTTTAGACCTTTGAGACATTCATCATTGTATTCATGACTTACACATCTAGAGAAATTGAAAAGGTGATAGGGGACACCCCTACCTCAGTCCCCTAGGAGACTAAAAAAGAGTAGCTAATCTAATAATAAGGATGGCAAAAGAGATAGATAAAAAAAAAACATCTTTCCACCCAATCAGCAAAAGCACAAGAGAACCCAACATGAAGCATCATCAACCTAAGATAATACCAATCAACCTTATTATATACCTTAGGTAAGTCTATTTTTATAATAAAAAGGGACTTCTTCCTTACCTTGATAATATAAATACCTTCTTGTGCAATACCTATAGCCTCGTGAATTTGTGTGGTATTAAGAAAACCAAATTGCACAATTGAGATCGCAAGCAAAATTACATGGTTGAGTATTTTAACAATAATCTTAGAAATAATCTTTTGCGCCACATTCCATAAAAATAAGCATGTGTTTCCTCCTAAAAGGTCACAAGTTCAAATCCGGAGGGGGTGGAGTATGTATACCTCCATAGACTTTACCAGTCAAATTTTTAGGTAGATGGGGTCCCTTGTCCCACAAATAAGGGGATTGCATACACTAATTTGGTGTCTGGCTTGGTTATGAACTTAAAATTAGATTATTATTATTATTATTATTTTATTAGGTCTAAAATCATAAAAAAAAAAATCAGGGATATCTTTCTTTGGGATCAAGGCTAAAAAATTAATATTTGTTTCCCCAAGTACCTTACTCGTTGCTTTGGATTCCTCGAAAACCTGCAACAAATATTTGTGAACCAATTCAAAGAAGCCTTCAAATAATTTAATGGATCACCCATCAAAACTGGGGATTTTGTGTGTTTGGAATGATTCGATAATTCCTTCTAACCAAATGATTATGATCTCTCTCATAAGAGAAATGTTTTGATCCTTATTTACAAAACTTAGAAAAAATGTTGCCATTTGAATTATCTCATCAATATTTTATCCAAGAGGTTCCTTTTAAATTTATCTAAAACTATTTTTTCTAACCTCAACCATCTTAGTGAACCCATGAACTTGCTCTCCCACCTCATTCTTAACAAACTAGATGGTATAGATATTTTTCCTCATCTTTGCATAGTTGTGAAAAAATAAATTGTTTTCATTACCCTGAGCTACCCAAGTTGCTTTGCATTCTTACCTACACTTTTCTTCGTCTAGTGAAACAAATCTTTCTTTGATGCTTCCAAATTCTTTACATTCCTTGACGCGTCTTCATTGAAAATTCCATTCAAGTTAGATTTGAAAATGTTAAAAATATTGTCTTCCAGCATCCAAATGTGCTCTTGTGAATCCTTGAATTTGGCTTTGGCCCACTAGATGGTTTTTCATTTTACTCTCTTAACATCACCACTGAATTGAAACATAGAAAATTCCTCTAACTAAGTGTCCATATGTTTACATTCACTATGAACCAAATCTTTGAATTTGGAATCCTTCAACCAATGAGAGTTGAATTAAAAAACCCACAAATCAGAGTTGAATTTAAAAATATTTTCAATCCTTTTTCCTCTCCTAAAATTTTGCTACCTTTCTCCTCCCCCTGGTTTCCCCTTCTCCCTCAAAAACAAATTCCCCCTCCCCTCCAATTCCAACCCTCTCTTCCTTTTCCTTCTCTCTCAAATCCTCCCCATCCTTCATTTTCCCATCTACCTTGTCCTTTATCATAAATTCATAGCAACCCCAACCACAAATGAGATATTTTGTTATTAAATGTTACATTTCTTAATTCAAAAGGAATAAATAAATAAATGATAAAATATAATTAATTCAATAATTAACTGACTTGGATAAATTAATTATTTAATCAATTAATTAACTTTTAATACCTTAATAACTTAATTTACCTTACAAAAATCGAAGCCCCATAGACACAGGCTATTCAAATCAGGTACACCTCAATTCAACAACAAGAGGAGCAGCACATCAAGCGGCAATTGGAATAAAGGCTCAAACAGGAAGAAATTATCTAGAGACAGAAATCCAGGGTTAAATGGCTCAAAGAAGGGGAAAAAAACACAAAAATTTTCCATCTCTTTATGATCCACATGCGCTTTATCAACCGCATAAAAAAGTTGGAAAATGCTCAGGGAATCACCCTGATCTCCCACCAAGACATCACATGGGAACTCACTGGATACTACTAAGACATCCTCTCAGAGCCCCCAAAGGATTGCGTTGAGGAAATCAGAAGAGTGACAGCTAACATCCCAACACTCATTACCCAGGAACAAAATGAGGACCTCATGACTCCCATAAGCCAGAATGAAGTATATCAGGCCATACAGGAGCTACCCATGAGTAAGGCTCCAGGCCCAGACAGCTTCAAATGGACTTATTCCACTCTTGTTGGCCAATGTTAAGGGAAGAAGTTTGGAAACTGGTTGAGGAATCCCGCAGCTCTGGCAAAGTCCTCCCAGCCCTCAATGACACCTTCCTCACCCTAATACCCAAAGAAGACAGGGTCACCAATCTGAAGAATTTCAGACCCATAGCGCTCTGCAATGTGATCTGCAAAATTATCTCTAAAGTCAAAGCTCTCAGACTCAAACCAATCCTCCCCTTCATCATCTCAAAGGAGAAATCGAGGTATGTTGAAGGAAGACAAATCATGGACAGTGTCATTCTGGTCCACGAGGTTACCCACTCGCTCAAAAGTACATGCACTCCAGGTATGTGTCTAAAGCTTGATCTCTCTAAAGATTTTGATAAACTAAGTTGGTATTACATAAGAGTTGTCTTAACATCCTTCGGCTTCAATACCAATTGGACAGAATGGATCATGAACCTCATCACCTCAACCTTCTTCTTAATTCTGGTTAATGGTACCCCCTCTCAACCCTTCTCTCCCTCTCGGGGAATTAGGCAAGGCGACCCTCCTTCCCCTTTTCTCTTTGTAATAATGGCAAAGGGCCTGGGACATTACATAAAAGCCTCCATTGAATAAGGATCCATGTAAGGCCTCCCTCTCCATGGGCTTCAACCTACGGCCTCACATAGTCAATTTGTAGATGAAACCATGCTCATGAACACCCCCATGGCCCAAGAAGTTAACAAGCTCGGCTCCATCCTCTTTGGTTTCAGTGAAGCCATTGGTACTTCCTTCAACCTGGCTAAATCGTAGTTGTTCTTCTTCAACACCCCAGAGGCCATCTAGCAGCATATCTCCCAGCTTTTATCCATTCCTGTCTACACCCTACCTACTCAATATCTAGGCCTCCCCCTTTCGGACTTGGCGGCCCGTAACCTTTCCTGGGGCTCCCTCATGCTCTCCATTTCCAATTGTCTCGGCACCTGGACCTTCTGCTCCCTCAACCTCCCAGCTAGAAATACCCTCCTAAAGTCTGTTATCCAAGCCATACCTGCCTATCTCTTTTCTGCTTTAGCTTCCCCCTAATTTGTAATAAAGAAAATTTGAAATCTACAGAGGAACTTCCTCTGGCATGGTCACAACCCAGACAAAAAATGGGCTCTAGTCAGCTGGGACAAATTCTGCAAACCAAAATCTCTCAAAGGCCTGGGCCTTCGTGACCCTGGAAAACTCAACAATACAATGGGAGCTAAAATCTGGTGGAGATGGATTAAAACCCCCACAAAAATATGGGCCAAGCTCTGGAAAAACAAATACGCGCCAGATACTCAACAATCCCACTGGATCAGGATGTAGGACAAAATACAAGGCTCCAACATCTGGAATGCGACTTGGAGGAACATACCACTTATCCAAGAACATGCCTTCTGCAAAAACCGCAATGGGAAAAACGTCATGTTCTGGACTGACTCCTGGAAACATATGCCACCCCTCCAGTTAGAAGAAAATCTGTTGCACTATGAAAATCAGATACAAAATCTAACCACTGCCAAAGT
The DNA here is from genome assembly GCA_032191745.1 of Picea mariana. Lineage (NCBI taxonomy): Eukaryota > Viridiplantae > Streptophyta > Pinopsida > Pinales > Pinaceae > Picea > Picea mariana. The sequence continues at coordinate 363,885 of JASDQU010737871.1, forward strand.
ACCCAACATGTGGGTTCCCACCCAAACAACTCTCCCTGGAGAACCTGGAAATCCACGCATCATGATTTACAGGCAACAGAAAATTGCAACCTGTAGAACTGGACGCAAGCAATCTCCCCACAAAGAATATGCACAAGCAACGATCCCGACATTCTATGATGGGGGCACTCACCTCATGGATTTTCACTCTCAAAGAAGGATATTCTCTACAGAAAGGTTTTCAATCTCTTCCAAACGACCCCATATGGATCACAGTCTGGAAATCTAAGTTCTAGCCTAAAATCTACATGTTCCTCTAGCTCCTTCTCCAGAACAAGATTCTAACCTGGGACAATCTCCATAAAAGGGGATTCATTGGCCCCTCTATTTACCATCTCTGTCATTAGCAGGAAGAAACCATGGACCACCTCCTAAATAACTGCACCATCAGTGCCGAAATATGGGACCATGCCACACAGTTCCTGCAAAGAACACATCGAGATAAAGGCAACATCATAAACACGATCAGAAATTAGGGATCAGGACCCTATAAAATCCAACTCCTAAACAGAATCTGGCAACTCGTACCAAGATTCATAGTTTGGCAACTCTGGAAAGAAAGAAACAGAAGAGTGTTTCATTCACAACCCTCCCCCCTTGCCAGCATCTAGTCCACCAATTCGCTCGCACCTCTAAGAAACCCTCCAGCTCCATCCTTGGACCAAAGAAGACCTCCCCACTAACCCCGTAGAGACCTCGATTTTCAATTCCTTGGGACTCACGCTCTCCTTCTCCACTTCTCCTCCCCAGCTCCCCCCCTATTCCCTAACCGCCAGCCCTTCGATCTGGTCTCCCCCTCCACCAAGGTTTCACAAAATCAACTTTGACGAAGCTTCTAAAGGAAATACATGCCCCTCCGAGGCGGGATAAATGATAAGGGACAGCCAAGGCCGAACCCACAACATCACAGCCGAAAACGTGGGCTTCGACACCAATAACTCGGCGAAAATCTGGGGTCTAATCAGAGGATTTCAACTAGCTCTGGACCACAATTTCACTTGCCTCATCATCAAAGGAGACTCCAAATTCATAATTGAGCTAGCTTCCAAAATCCTCAATGGAAGGAATCTGGAAAGGATCACCCCCAGTTGGCGCCTGTTGGGCCCCCTCCACAGCTTTCAATCACTACTCAAACCCTCTCTAACTATTATCACCTCTCACATGAGGCGTGATGCAAACAGAGTGGCAGACAAACTAGTTAATGCATGAGTGGATCTCAAGCAGCAGATCACCCTCACAAACTCTAGGAGGCCCCAAAACTCGACAATCTGGACTCACTACAAAGATCTGGCCTGAAGGGACCACCCACACCCGGATGGGGTTCCACGTGAAATGAGAAGGGGTACAAATGGCTTGGACTTGTGGGGGGATTTATTATCCCAGACCGTCACCCCCACCGTAATAACTTCCCATGGCATACACCATGCGGAGAGTTAATTCAGTGTGCCTAACAGAACTCTCGGATGAGCGATCCAGCGAGGCTTCCAGTACCAGTCACTTGCAACAGTCTCGTCGGCCTTCAATGGCAATGGGAGAGGCATCTCTGGCTCCTCACATAGTTAGAGGCATCCCTGGCATGCATTTCTTCTTGTTTTTCACCTGGCATGCTCACCACACATAGCTCTTCAGCCCTCAAGAAGTTCTTGGTTTCATTTCTTGCACCATCTGCATCCTCCTGGCCTCATTTCACCACCATCGTCCCCCCACCACCCCCTCCAACCCCCTCCACCCTTTTGTTCCTCCCATCATGCCCCGAGAGCATGGGAAACCCAAGTGGGGCACCAGAAAAACGAATGCCCTCACTCAGGCCACCAAACTCACTACCTCTCAACGAG